>UELX01000232.1:0-99409 GCA_900480035.1 Eupelmus urozonus | reverse complement strand
TCTCTCTCTCTCTCTCTCTCTCTCTCTCTCTCTCTCTCTCTCTCTCTCTCTCTCTCTCTCTCTCTCTCTCTCTCGAGAAACGCCAATGACGTGATATTTTTGAGATTTCTCCTCTTGCTTCGCCTCCATCGTCGTTTTCTTGAACTATATGGAGGGTGTCATTATATACATTCGTCGTAGAGGACATTTTCCTCAATGACGAGCTTTTCTATCCGCGTATACATTGTTTCTTCGCACTTAATCTGCGGGACTGATCGTTTTATTTGCCGATTTGAGCTGATTCAGTGTCACAGCCGTCATTAAACTTAATTTATGAAAGAGTTCTCATTTTGTCAGCGAGCCTACCGCTGCTGCAGCTATTGTGCGGCTTCCGAAGAGAAAAATTCGATGGGATCGCCTTGGTAATGCACTGGAAAAATTGATATTTGTTTACTCTTGATTTTATAATTTATTGTTCTATTATATTTCATTTTACAACTGGGTAGGTAAGATTTGAATAAGCAATCAAATTAACATAAGTATTGGTTTTAAGTATTTTTAGTTTACTTGGTTTATTATCCAGTTTTAGATGTATTCATTATTTTAACTATAAAACTTTCTATTTATAAAACACAATAAAAAGTATACCATGAATAAATATAGATGAAGGTAATTTATTTAAAAGTTATTGTTTAATCTGACATTTTTTGTATAAAAATTGTATCTGTGGAAGATAAGATAAAAAATTAATTGAAATCTATGAAATTGTAAATTAAAAAGTTGTAAAAAAAAATATTTAAGGGCTCAGAACTCAGTTAAAATCTGGAAAAATTTTAATTTAATTATAGATAAAAATTTGGTTCTCTCTATGACTTACGAATCTCATTTATATTACTCAATTATTTAGTGAGACAATATCGTCTATTAATCTTTTACAAAATAAAATATATTAATATTATAACTTTTACTTTTTTATTACATCTTTTGTAATTTTTTTCTTAATCCATATACAAAGCTTCTGGTTTCTAGATCGAAAATAATGTAACATTACAGTTTCTTAACAAATTCGAAGCACTTTTTAATAATCTTGATTGATAAATAAAATTTACATTCTAAATTGGGATTTCCAATTGGAAATTGTGTCTTTCGTAAAGGTTAATTTAAAAAATAATAGGAATTTAAAAGTTTATGCTTCTTTCTATCCTTTAAGCATATGATTTTTATAGAATCTCGTGACTAACTAAACAGGTTTTTGTTTTATTGAACGGAAAGACACTAAAATGAACCTCTTAAGTTTTTCTTGCGTACGGTCATACCTTTTGATTGCTAATATGAGGAAGGTGCCGAAAACGTCTGCGTAAATTTGAGACTGAATGATTGCTAGGAGGCTCGACTCGCAAACAAGTTTGTCAAATCTATGAAGTCATTTATCGTTTATTGATTAGCATTTTACTAAAGGTTCTTAGGCATTTCATTAAGCGTGTTATATAGAAGTTCAATATTTTTTTGCGAACAGGAGGATGGGTGTACTTATTTTAGAAAAAAAATTTTCTTGGTTAGGTATTGATTTATAATACATTGATTAAAATCTTTATTTATTCATTTTCATTGATATAATTTTAGATTAAGTATCAGAGAAAAAATATTTAATATATCTGTAGTAGGTAATGAACATCATGTATAAGTCGATATCACTTAAATGGTAACTCATCGAATTGGCAATTATTTCTACAAATGAATTCAAGTTTTTTATAAAAGCATTTTTATCCAAATTTATTTTAATTAAATAATTTAGATGAAAATGTATTTAAATTAATGAAATATTTTTAGTAAACTTCCTGAATATAGAGAAAACTTTTACGTAAGCTGTAGCGACATATTTAAATAAAACTTTAATCATAATTTGATACAAGTTCCTTAAAACAAATCAAAATGAATGCTCTCTTTCTTATTTATTTACTAAAAATATAACTAATTTAAAAGCATGTTTAACTATTTACATTAAACAAAGAATGTAAGTTAAATTAATTGAGTATTATATGAAAGTTTAATATTATATAATACGCCAATCTCTATCCTAATAGGTTTGATATGTGTTAATTATATACAGTAACCTTTAATGATATGCTCTATTAAATATTTTTATTAGTTTAACAAAACTTTTTTCTATCTTTCGTAATGTATGGATTTAAGAGATTTTTTTTAAAAGACATTTACATTGCAACAGAATTTCATAGAAGTATAGCAAAAATGATAATTTCAATTTTTACCGTAACATACTTGTTAAAAAAATTGCGACATTAGCTTACGGAAAAAAGGAAGAAAGTAGTTTTCTGAAGTCTCATTAAACTTGTAGAAAAATATGAACAAGAGGAAATACAGTAATTTTATTCGAATAATAGGTCTTTTATGATAATATGAATTTTTGATTTTCATGGAATTCTCTATTGCAACATATTTCGATATTGTACGGTGATTAAGTAAAAATAGATGTAGAATACCTCCTCGTACCATTGACATTTCGCACAATCAGTGTCATTATTACACTACTTCGATCGTTTCCTGCCCCCATCTCAAAGAGTCTCATTACTTCAAATAAAAACTTACAAAACTCAAACTCAACTTCCTCGTCATCGCTTATCTTATTCTCGCCTCACAATACACAAACTGGCCCCGTAAGCCCGCACTAGCACGTGCCTTTTGCCCAACCGATAAAAATTACGAATTCACTTAACGCGCTCGGGTACACTGAATGCAACCTGGGTTGCTATTAATAGAAATTTCTGCAAGTATACTTTTACGGTGTCAGTTATGTCATGCGATGAGGCGCGTGATGTGGGCGTCATAGCGCCGCGTAATCCGATGCACGCACCCGCGTGACAAAAGTTGCGATCGGGACTGTATACCTATAGATAATAATATCGTTGGGTACGAGTAGATTTCAGGGTTTGGAACGAGCTTGAATTGGTGATGCAATTTTTGTTTTGGAATTTATGGTTTGACGAGGGATCGCAGAAATAGTTTCGGTTGCGCAAGGTTTATGCGCCTGATTAAGGTAGTTTTCGAAATATTGATGAATTGTAAATGCGGTTGGGTTATTGCAATAACCATGGGTTTTATGGGACTAGTATGATTTGAGGGGTGATTATTCGATCGCTTTATCAGAAATGTGAGAAGAAATCAAAAGTAATTATTTTTTAATTATGTACAAGAATAGTGTGATTGATGCAGTGTTGAAATATATCAACACTCATATATCAAATTTTCTTTTTTTTTTCGTTCTGCGGTCACACAGAACTGTGGCGTGAGGAATGGATATTGTATTTATCATGTTATTGTTCATAAAAGAAATAAATCTTGTTTTAATTGTCTTAAGTTCTTACTAGCTCTTTGCAGTTATACATATATAATTTATTATTAGTCCATTTTTCTCAGAAAGAGAAATTCCATAACTAAATATCTAAATTACTCAAAATGGCCCGCACGCAATTTCTCGCAGGAAAAATTCCCTCTGAACACGAAAAGTCTTCACACTGGCGCGCAACATTCGCACATATCTTTCTTCTCTCCCCTGCTACGATCATTGCTCATTTTCCGTCTTAAAACAAAAAAATGAAAACATATTATCCCAGCCAATCTCGAACTACGAAACCGCCCGAGAAAAACTATTACTCCCACGCGGCCCCATCCATCCAGCAGAAATACTCAACTCCACTCGAGCCTCAAACCCTCGTGATCCTTTCGAATCCTCCGTTTAATCATGCCCCGCGCTAAATCGCGTTACGTGCAGATAGCGCGCCGATCTCGCGAGCGTGAAATCGCCTCGCAGAAGTAGCTGAAAATTGGACTATACACGCGCGGACTCGAAATTCCCGCGCGCGGATTTCGCAAATTCCACGTGATGCCGGGGAGATCCTGCGGCTGCTCGTCTCGTAAACATGTAGACGTGAGCGCGCGCGCGCGCGCCGGTTTTTTTTCGCCGGTTATGAGTCCGACGAAAATCGGCACGCTTAGAGAGCCGCCGCGTGACGTAATTTTGGGGGAATTTCGCAACGTGATTTTTCTGCTTCTTTTTTTTCGAATCCGAACGAGAGGGAGAGAGAGACTTGGCTTGTTTTCCGATGCCGAAACGTAGCAAGGAGCGAAGATTAAATCTTTGTGTGAATTCTGCTGATCGCGAGGCAGCAAAAAAGGAAATAAGTGGAGTTGGGTTGGGCAATAGGCTGACGAGAGCTGTTAGCAGATGTGGCAGGATTGAATTCAATTAAATAATAAAAAATAAGTGCGCGTGACCCTTTGTTTGTGAATTTAGTTTAGGAATATCTATACAGTGATCTATTATATGATTTTAGCTATTGGTATTTAAAGTAAAACCTATAAGTGCGAAAAGGATTGACATACTGACATAGTCGAAGAAAGACAATAAATTGCGCTTCTCCCACTCCTCCATTTTACTATAAGAAACAATGCTTTACACTTTTTGATCCGACTTGACACTTTAAATCCCAATTTTATACGGAATGTGTGTCTTTCAAAAAATTAATATTTTTTACGTCGTTCTTATTCATGAAGGTATATTATGCATTAGCATATTATTACAGAAATAAAGGTTAATGTTACAACAATCACTACTATTAAAATAATTACACACACTAGGTATAATTGGTAATTACGAGCAATACTTATTCAGTTATTGGCAGAATCACGTGCTTTAATAGTTTTGAGACTAATAAAGACTTTATATTTTAATTATCTACCTTATTTTCTTAAGAGAAAAGTAAAATTTAAAATAGAAGAAATGTTAGAAACTTTCTCGCGCGCAATAACTAAAAGACATACTTTTTTCTCTAAAAAAATATCTCTACAAAAGAATAAACGTAGGCATTTAGAAACAAATGGTTAACAAAACTTTTCCAAACAAGATTTACTGTTACCGACTAAAAAATTACAAAGTCATCTCTTAATTCACGTTTGTAACATCTAAAGTAGAAAATTAGTTCCCACTGGTTATGCGCGTCTCGATCTTCTCAGCCTTCCAACGAGGCTCGTCTGCAATTTTCGCCGGCGAAAAATTCTCAGGTTATGACTGGATGCTGCGTGGCTATGGGAAAAAGATGAACGAAAGTAATAAGCACCTTTTCGAGGAAGTTCATGCAATGCTCGCGTCACTGCTGGAGTTCAATTCTACAGGTGACTCCGCGATGAACCAATTTTTTCGCTTGCTTACGTATTTGAGCGTATTTTAATGCGCACTGTGGGAAGGGAGAAATTTTTCGGAGTCATCTTAATTGAGTATGGAAGATATTCGTGATCAAATGTAATTTTCGCAGAAGCCGAGCGAGACTGGAGGTCGAGTGAAATAAAGTATGTGATAAATTTTGATTTTGCTGTGAGGACGAAAGAAATTTTTAAATTCCTTTGTATCAGAATAAAAAAACCTTTTGTTTATGAAAGAAACAAATTTTCATGTCAAGTTCGAAGTTTTGCATAAAAGTACTGTAATGATTTTTTTACAATATTTATGTATATTTGATAAATTATATCTTGATGCAGTATAAATTTCGACTGTATAAGTAGATAAAGGTCAGGTTTGGCAAGACGCACGACATAAATCAAGCACAACAGATTTATTTTTAATGAAGAATGTAAGAATTTTTAACCTTAAAAATAAATAATAAATAAAATAAATAATCTTAAAAATAAATAATAAATAAAATAAATAATCTTAAAAATAAATAATGCAATTATTTTAATGTAACTGAAGTATTTAGTTTTTATAATAATCTTTTTAATAAGTCATGGAATTCCTTGTCTTCATAACAGTTATTTTTCATTAACTATTTTCAAAACCTAAAATTCAAAGTAAAAAGAATTTCAGTTCATACACCTGCATAAGTTTCAAAAGCACCATTGCAAATTCTACAAAGTAACAAAAAGTCGTTACTTTCAAGTTTTATTCCTTCAACCACTCAAAACAATTACCAACGCCCTAAAAACCTTAGTCAACTCCTTACTTTTACTCGACATGAAACACATAAAGTCTCTATAAATAACACACCTTCAATACGCAAACAGCGCTTAAATCACTCTCTAAACATTTCTTACATAACGAAAAGCCAGATCATTAGAGAAAAATTCTGAACGCATATCGAGAACAACAGTCATTACGCGCACGGGCATTAGCATAAACAAGCTTTTTTACCCTGCGTACTATAAGGACATCAAAGTTCAGCAGCGCGCGCGCATCCGTCTACATGTTTCTATCCTCAAGTCTAATCTCGCGGGTGCGGGAGGCGTGAAATTAAGCAGTACGCGCAAGAACAATGTTATTCTCGGCGGCTTAAGGGCATGCTCCCTACAGCTGAGTGCTTACGTAATCGAGCGCGAGTTACGGTGCGGATTATGACATCGATCGTTTTGGATAAAGCCAGCGATGCTGGAGTGAGATTGGCTGGAATTTTGAGTTACGGTTATTCGCCGGATATTTTGTTGCGCTTGGTTTTGCCGGAGGTGAAAATATTTTTGACTCGCTTTTTCGAAAAAGGATTTTAATGAACGCTGGGTAAAAAGCGTTAAATTTATCGCGCGATCTTGAGCGTGATACGGAGTTCAGCAACCTAGTAGTGAAAAGTTTCGACGAGATTTTTAAAAAAGCGTGTGGAGAGTCGGTGAAGCTCGCCGAGAAACATAAATTGCATACGAATGATAAATGTTTGGAACGGTATAATAAATTGTTTTTTTAATTTCTTTAAAATAAATTGTACATTAACTTAGCTTGATTTTTTAAATTTATTTTCAATCGTAAACATTAGTTATTTAGCAAAAAATAGTTAATAGTATGTATTAAAGTAGCTATTTACTTTTAGTTTAAGAAACTTTGGCTTAAAAATCTACGATGCTTATCTTGAAAAAAATTCAAATTCGTTAGCACTTTGTTTTTGAAAATTTATTCTAACAATAAGTATTATATGTATATACGTATAATAGAGTGACTTTTTCCATAAATCAGAAAAATAAAAGTCATAAGTGCATATTTAAGGGGAAGCAGTACAAAAAACGTTCCTTGTTTTATTGGCTTCAGCATTATTGATAATAATGAATTGTTGAAATACATTTTCAAATTTTTACGACTTCACTTTAATTTAAACAATAGATAAGAACATTATCTTTGTGCGTCAGGTCATACAAATTTGAAAATATATATCAACAATTAATTTTTATCAATAATGCTAAGGCCATTAGAATAAGGAACGTTTTTTGTACTGCTTCCTCTTAACTTTAAAACAATTGTCAGTCCTCTTCTAATACTCGTTTTGTTCTTGGCAATTTTTTTCTGTAAAAATGAAAATAACATACTTTTTGAGATTCACTATATTTTGTACTATTTTTAGTACTTTCTTGCTGTCCAATGCTGTGTCGTCGGATTATAAATTAGAACTCTTAATTGCGGTGAGTCATATCATTCGTAATTTAGCAATATAAATACAATTTTTCCCTGTTTACTGTTATTTTATTTTCAAATTTTCAAAATCTTCAAAAGGTAATGTTTACTTATTATTATTTATGATTTATTTTTAATTAATTTAGATATTTCGACACGGTGACCGGTCAGGAAACCCAGGATTTACTCAATATGACAACCCATACGTTAAAATATTTAAAGAGTATGGTTATGCACAGTTAACTACAGTAAGTCTTTTTATTTTATTGTACTATTTCTTATTTTATGTGCAGCATAAAAAAAATAAAATTTTATTTAGACTTTATTTGATTTTTGTAATGAAAACTTTAACGAATTAAAATTAACTTCATTATATAAAATACTCATTTTAATTATTAGAAACACCATTTGGCATTTATATTTTCGATTTTTCAACTTTCTCAAGCGTACAATTTTTTGTCACGAGATCTCAAATATTGAATGTGATTAACAATGGTATTGAATCCATTTTTTAATAATATGTATTTATCAACATATTAATAACATATTTATTCTTTAGTAAAAAAATGTATTTACTTTACTAGACTGGAATGAAGCGCGAATACCAAATTGGCCAGGTACTGCGCAAACGCTATAAAGATTTTCTCGGCGAATATAGACCTGAGGAAGTCTATGCCTATAGTACTGACACCGATCGCACCAAAATGTCCCTTCAGCTTGTTTTGGCTGGACTGTATCCACCATCGCCTAGAACATTATGGAATGATGATATTCATTGGTCTCCTGCAGTAACCTTCTACGATCCTGATCCCACGAATTTTCTAACTACCCCATACAGTGAAAAGTAAAAAATTTTTAAAATTAATAGTCAAATAGAAATGCTCTATGTATTTATTGTTCTAATGTACTAAAGACATTTTATTTTTACCCAAGCAAAATTTTAATTAGACTTGATGATTGAAATTTAACTAGAACTTCTACTTTAGTTTCATTCGGCTAGCGTTAGAAGCCGCAAAATCGCCTGAATACGTCAAGAGATTGGGAAAATACCACGACTTCTTAGAACGTTTAAAAAATATATTTCATATCTCTGAAATAAATTTACTATTCATACTTAACACCCAGCAGAACATTCGAGCTGCTGTAAGTCTATCAATATCCATAAAACCATCCTAGCATTAATTACTACTCAAAATTTCAGTTAAGCATGGGTCTACCTCTACCCGACTGGTGCTCCGAATCTGACTATGAGGCACTTGAAGAAATCACAGGCATCTGTTTTGACACTATGACGTATTCTGAGTTCATGACGAAGGTGTCCGCGGGTCCTATGATCGAGCGGTTTTTGAAAAATATCAACGATACTAACAAGAGTGAGATCCGTGAAAAAATCTACCTTTACAGCGCCCACGATTTTAACATCGCGTGTTTGGAGAGAGCGCATAAGTTTACTGATGTCCCAGCGGTTCCTGACTATGGGAGTACGATTATTATCGAGAAGTTGAAAGGACCATGTGACCAAGATTACGTTAGGGTAATATTAATTTTATAATTTCTCAATTAAATATGCTTGATATTTTTTTATTGTTTAGATGTTATTATGGACTGGAGTTGGCGAACAATTGTTTTCGCTGAAAATAAAGAATTGCACCGATCCATGCTTATTGTCAGAATACGTAAGTTTCATTAATTGGACTCTGCCAGATGATGAAGTCAGAAAGTTTATTGGGAAAGACTATTAAAAAATTATATTTTCTCCAAATCTATTTTGACTTATAGAAGGCAAATATGATGAGTATTCAATATGTATTATTTTTATTTCAAAAGTTAGACATCTAAATAATTCTTCATATGTAGAATTATTAAGAATATTAAATATTATATTGAATTTATGTAATGTAATGTAACAACAAATATTTTTTTTTAACATTCGTAATGATAATTTATTATGCTTGTAAGTATTATTTTGTATGTTGTTCAGTAATATAATTCTCGAATTTCCTTAAAAAAAATCTTATATACTTGTGTGAATAGTAGATTTTACATTCTAGTCGAGATTTTCTACGATCTAAACGTTAACTATTTCATATAATCGTTTATTATTTCATTCGTAACGCAAAAGATATTTTATAAATTTCAAATACCTCTTTCTTTTTTCAAGAAAGGCAACATTAATCATCAATATTACAACACTCCAACGGCAGTCTCAAAAACTCCCAAACCCATGAAAAAACCATCTTCCTCAACGCACGAAAATCCCTTTCATCACATCGACTTACCCACAGCACCAGCCCAGAAAGAAAAAAAAAATTAGCCGATCTTGTTCCCTCGGCTCTCAGCGAACAATGCCTCCGATGATTCCATTACAAAACCATTACGCGCGAGTATATACCTATACAGAGGCGCGCAAATGAAAATTCGCTCTCCGTCTCTCTTACACGCGCGCACGTGAGCCAGGCCAAGCAGAGCGCGGCGAGCGTTTGCCCATATGCATGTCTAATACAGCCTCGTTGCGGCCGCGCGATCGGATCTTCGCGGGTTTCCTCTTTTCTTCGCAATCGCGCTGTTTTGCGTATTGCGCAAAAGCGCCGGGGTTGTATGCCTGTAACTTCGCGAAGTGAAAAATGCGTTGATTGTTTTATATTAATTTTCGAATATTAGATTAGCGGGGAGTCGCGAAAGAGTGTCGAGCTTTGGGATCGATGCAAATGTTGAGGTTTTTATTTTCGGCGGGGAATTGGGGGAATGATTGTTCTTGGCGAAGCGGCGGTACTTTGGAAGTATTTTGTCGGGCTATTAATCATGATCTCAAAACAATGCTGTGAAGATAATTTATGGCGGTGAGTCATTTTAGTTCTCGAGATTGACGAATTGAAAATTCAGTGTTGGCTAATGTTTTTCTTTTTTGATGTGCAGAAAAAGTTCGTTTGTATTGGGCAAATTTCTAGGAATGTTAGATTTTAGCCGAAATTATAGTGCGAAATACGAGGATCGTCAATGAAAATCGACTTATATTTGGTTATTCTTTCTTTCAATTGCTTTAATAACCTCGGGAAGCTTAACAAATCTTTTTGTCTGAAGAGCATTAAATTTTTTATTATAAAAAAGGTGTATTCAAAAAGAAAATTGAACGAAGGCTTTATAAAGATTTAATATTTTATTGTTGAGATTGTGCTATAAATATTCTCTTTACGTTTAGAATATTATATTGCTTTAAAAGAAATACTATATGTATAACTAGTATAAATATAACAAAATACTATTGATTGTTTTAGAGTTCCGTTCAAAATAGAATAAGTTGTATTTAGCAATATTTAATTAATGCTGATAATACAATTAATCAATTCATGAATAAAATATGTTCATTTTTTGTAATTTTGCTTACTCAACTAAATAATATTTCAACAATCATGTTGAGTCTTCTTTTGTTGTCGTAATAGAGTTTATTAAACTTTAATAATTTTTGTTATAATGTACGTAGAAAAAAGGTGAAGAATTATAAAATCCTTTTTTAAAATCACACTTTTGATTTTCTCAACCCTTAAAAATCCAGCCAAACTCAATGTATCAACAATACTACAATTACCACGTTTTGTTCTTGCATCCACATAGATGCACACAGACCCACTCACAACATACACACAGACCCACACACAAACACACCCCCAAAGATACACACGACGATCGTTGCGGCTGTGGCAGCTCACGTGAGTCGAGCACGGTTATGAAATAAAGGATATATATCTGCGGAGAAACAGAAAGCGGGTCAGCCCGACGAACGAGCGCCGTTTTCAATCCTTCCCCTCGTCGTGCGATGCGCGCCTGTATACGTGCCGAAAGATGATCCGGCTTCCGAAACGAGCGCACCATGTGATAGAGCAAGGTATATGTAGGATGCGATTTTTAGGAGGATTCGGCTCGAGACTCGATTTCGTTTGCGGGCGAGATTGTTTCAGCGTTCGAACGTGGCTGATTTAGCTGGAGATAGAATGATGGTGAAGTGTTGGGGTGAACGTTGCTCGCGAGGCGATAGAGTCTTTAAGTTATGGGAATGAAGTCGGTTTACGTTTATTTGAAATAAGTGAAATGAATCTCGTGAGATTAGGTTCCGTGATTTTTGATTTCTTGAAAATAATGTTGGGTTAATAAATTTTTCAATTTTCAGGATTTTTCCACATTTTTTAGTACGCACTTATGTACAATCCTTTCTTTAAAAAAGCATCACAAGAAATTAACGACTTTGATTGGTCGTTTTTGAATGGTCCACTATAATGTATTTTATTCCACACCTGACCGAAAAATACATTTTTTTCCTACTACAAAACTTTATTGAAGAAAACACAAAATTGTACTTTTATCGGCAGATACAAAAATAATCTTGTTATATTAAACTTGCATGTTCTATTATTTAATAAAAAAAAAAGAAAAAATACAGGACAAAATGTAAATTATTTTTTTAAATAAAAACTGTTTAACTTTAAACAATTTCTGATTTAAATTATTAATGCTTTATCATTTATGCTTAGAAACTATATACCGTGTTTAAAAAATATGTAACTGAATAGAATATTACTATCTATAATTTGAATAGAAATTTTAATGTACGTAGTAACATAAAAAACGTTTTAGGAGTATGTACGTAGTAGTTTTTGAATTGCATTTATGAATACTAAGTCGCTTATAATTAAGAAATTACATACTACCAATGCGCACTAGTTCTTTTTTTACGTCAATGATTACATTCAGTGCGTGGTACTTATCAAAAAACGAAGGCAATCATGAAATTGCAGATTTTAAACTTTCTGCACGTTTTCATTTATTTATTTGTTATAAAATTTTCCAGTGGTTACGATTGGATGAAATATATAATCTCATATGTAACAGAAGATTTGAATACAGAACAAATTACTTTCCTGGAATCATCACCGAGACCAATTTTACCAACATATGCACTAATTAGACGAGAAATTATGAACAAATGTCAAACTTTTAATCTGAATCCTACAAAAATATCTAGTCCTTTAAAAGCTGAATATGTGGCCCGTATAGTGACGTTGAATACAAAAATTCCAGGACTGAACATTATATTTGCAGATGCTTATAACGTTTCCGAAATTTTAACAGAATTAAAGGATGTTTTTACATTTCTGGACACATTTATTGGTAAAAGATCACACTGCATCATTTTTTACATAAATCGAAATAACGCTTGTAATTTTAAACATATTTTTATGTTTCTGTGGTCAAAGCGATTTTTGAATATTTCTATTATCGAAATAAAAGAAAATAATTATTCTATTAGCTTTGTTAATCATACAAATACGCCATGTGTAAGTTTGATTAATGACACAGAAGTTTTAATACATGAATACAACCCTTTCAATGATGAATATACTATTCAACAATACGATAGAAGTGTCCAATTATTTTCGGATAAATTAAAAAATTTACATGGTTATCCTTTGAAAGTTGGGTTTTTAACTGAGAGCCCTTTTGTGATGATGGGCTCAAAAATTTCAGGTAAAAATATGTGGAAGGATGTTTCAGGTCAGCGATTTGAATTATTTGATGCAATATCGAAAAATATGAACTTTACAATAAACATTGTATTTAATGATATAAAAAAGGGCGCTTCTTATGAGCAGCTATTAAAAGATTCATTGTCCAATGAAGTTATTGATTTCAACATGAATAGTTGTCGGCACGTTAGCTTATTACCATTTTCAACAGTCAATTTCCCATGTAATTATTTTTCTAAGCAAGTACTAATTAAGCAACATGGATACTTTGAGACAGAAATTCCATGGAATTTCATAATAGTACTTAGTGTAATGGGTAGCATTATTTTGATAGTAATATTGTATTCATTTCGATATAAAGGTAAATTTTTGACAGTTCTTAATACTTCAGTGATTTTGATTGGGATTTCACCAACACGTAACCCACAAGAACCGAAGGAAAAAATTTTATTTTTATTTTTAGTGTTCTTATCTTTAATATTTTCCGAAGAATTTTTTAATCAAATACTCAGCATAAATTTAATCCAAAAGAAGTTTTACCATTTTAGAACATTGCAAGATATCATCGACTCTAGAATTCCTTTAATAATGAACATTGTTACAAAAAACGATTTACCATCGTACGGAGCCGATCAATTATTTACTAATCCTATAAATATAGTAAAAACTACCAAAAGATATTGCTGGGATTCAATACGAAATAATGAAATTAATACATGCTTGATTTACTCATTATGGACAAATGCAATAGATCAAGTTTTTCCGAGGTCAGGGGAGGAATGGATGGTAAGTGTTGTAGAAGAAAAACTACATAATGGCTCGTATGCGATACCTCTCTCAAAAAATTCACCGTTTATCGATAAGTTTCAAAAATATATTAACCATCTCTTTGAGTCTGATCTTTTACAAGTTTGGTTAAATCGTGCTCTTAATACTGCTGTACGTTCTCTCAGTCAAGACCAAAGTTTCAGAAATAAATTTTCAAAAGTCTATGTTAATAGAAGGATAAATATTATGAACAACTTGGATGAAGGTATAATATTTATTATGTCACTAGCTTACCTGCTTGTAACTGGATATTTAGTGTCGTTTTTTGTCTTTGTGGTGGAATTATTTTGGAGAAGAGTTCGAAAGAATTTGAATAAGTAAATTATTAAATCTAACTAATGATTAACCTGCAATTTTTCCTTTTCTTCTGTGTTCGAATAAACTTAATCAAGTTTCAGTGAATTGATGAAAGTTACTTATCACGTTTTAAACTTATTTTATTTAATACAATTATTATTTTATTAAATGTAATATTCAAAAAAGTAATAAAAATAGCTAAATATTTACATATATAGTGTTACTTTTGTCTTAAAAACAATATTTTATTTCAATGTCATGTAAAATAGATTCATATTTAAATATTAAGTGTGGAAAAATGTCCAACTTCTACCTATAAATTGGTTTACATTAACATCACGACATGCGAGTCTCATGATTCCGATGAATAAATTTTATTCATACTGTCATTGCAGAAGGTTGAGATATTACATAGTAAATTAAAACTGCTGGCATATCTACATGCCTTCAAGTTACGAAGGGTCTATGAATTTTTAGGTAAATAGTTATAAATAAAACTTCTTAAAATGGATTTTATTGTTAAGTTAGATCACTCATAATGAGTTGATTATAAGTGCTAATGTGAAGATTACCTCGATCGTACACTCACCTCAATGATATCATTTTCACGCGGTCGACACTCATCTAGAACTGACGGGAAGCACAATAGATCAGCATGCAATATTTTCTCGCGTCGAGTAGAATAAATAATCATGTATTATCTCCAACTAACAATGTATCACGATCCTTTAAAAAGAAGCATTCTTTATTTTACATAAATTTTTACAAGCAACATGATTTTCTGAAATGCAAACTGAATTCTGTGAAGCAATTGAATTACAAAAGTATAGCTTGTATTACAGATAGGGTTTTAGTGTGTGCAGGTCAAGTAGGTAAACTATAAAGTATTATGCTATCTTTTTGGAGATATACGTATATAAAAATGTTATTAATATTACAGGACACAGAAGCATTAGAAGTTAGCAAGTTATATGAAACTTGCCTTGAGTTATTTATTTAAAAAATAAAAGAATTCAATCTATGTATTTTGAAGAAATACAAACAATTAAATGTGTCCACGTAAAAATTTGAGTAAAACAACATATTAAATGCTTTACATTTTCACACTTTATAAAAAAAAACACTGTGAATCTGAAAAAAGTACATGCATTTATACAAGTCTCAGACTTAACTCGCACCACAAGTACATTAAGTATATGTTTTACAGCTTATTCTCCCATTGCGTGCTAAGAAACTTCGAAGCGTCGATTCTTTCTCACTCTCACTATTATTCATGCCTACGTAATTGAACTCACGGGCATCGAAGCCTCTGCTACTCGAACGCTAGATTGCGCTTTACATAAGTATCACCTACATAGTCGACATTTTAGGAGAGTTTATTATAACATGTACAATGTATACAGATTCAATGATTTTCTATTCTCTGATAATTAAAATGTCAACATAAATCAATTTTTAATGTTGTAATTAGTGGGTTGTATTATATTGTTACGTGATAAAGCTGCTTCCTTATCAGATTAATTTTGTTATTATGAAAAGATAATTATTATATATATTCTTGAAAAACTTATGAAATGTAACAGGTCGTTGCTATTTAGTTTGAATGTAGGAATCCTTCTTGTTGTAGTCAAATATAAATGTCGGAAAATTTTAATATGAAATTAGAAAATTTTGGTTTGCACAACATATTTATGAGGAAATCTTTGATCTCAAATATAATCTTTGCAGCTGCTAATTTTAATCTCTGATTACATTACTTCCGTCAGCAAACAAATAAGGGTTTACATATTAAACTTCGACTTCTAAAATAAACCAGGATACTTTACATAAATAAAAATAGTTTTACCGATTTTACACAATCATTTAGAAAGCTATAATTATATCATTTTTCAAAAATAAAACAATCAAGCCGATCATCAAGCCGCTAATACAAACATTGTGTAAAAACCAAACGCCAGCCTCGTATTAAATATGTATTCAACATTCCCATAAGCATAGAATTCAATAGATCGTCAACGTTTTGAAATCGCTAGTCGTATCCTCACAAGCTCCATTCCTAGAAGACAAGCGTAAGTGTTCGGTTACCAAAGTATTTGTATAACAACATACTTATGTAAATTTAGCGCAATAAAACGAGAGAAAAACTCGCAGCCAGGGGCCGATCAAACACGCACTCTCCTTAAAATGCTTCATATTACACGCGATGACTTTCGCCGATTCGCAAAACATCGGCAGCAGAGCACCTCGCGAGCCGGCCCGACACACTGACACATTTATCAACGTCGTCGTTTTCAGATTCGCTATTTGTTCCTCTCCGCTCTCTCGGCTCTCCGTGCGAAAATTTCCAATTACGTATATGACTGCGCGCGAGCTCGAGAAGAAGAGTAAGTGTATCGTAATGTAGGTAAGCGTCTGCCGCTTTTCCATTAAGCGGCGGAGGCTTGGAATGGGAAAATGTGTGTTAATTGAATGGCGCTTTAGAATTTGGACGGTTTTTGAAGTCTTTGAAGAGAATGCGTTGTTTGTTGGGTATTTTCACTTCGTTTAAGATGTAGTTTTCTGTATGTGAAGTTTTGGTTTTATAGTTTTTATTTTGTTGGTAGTGAAGAATTTGTTGTTTTTTTTTTAGAGAAGACTGTTATTATCTTTGTGGTTTTAAACCACTTACAGAAAGTACTGCTCTTACCAATTTTGGACTTTATTCCACATTAAATCGTACAGCTGCTCATGAAACTCTTTCTGGTTGTATTAACAGCTATCGGTTTTCAAAGCTTCTATTAGGTAGTTTGTTTATATTTTCTAGTTTTTATAGTTCTTCCTTTTCTACTTCCTTACTAAGGAATGCAATCTGGAGTCGACTCTTTTTAATGTATGAAGGTCTAAGAACTTTTTCCTTAATTAGTTCTTCATAAAAATTTTTGAACTGAAGGCTATTGTCAAAAGTATCTATTATTCATATTGATTGTTTTATTTGAACTTATAAAATTTAATATCAGATAGTTACATCTCCCAAACGTTCCAAGTTCAAAAATTCCAGAATCGAATGTTTCATTCATCTTGACAGAACCAGACCTCAGCAGGCGCGTCCTTTGCTCACGCAAACATCGGAGACAGTTCAAATCGCCGCGGGGCCAGACAGCCGCGAGAAACAAAAGCTTCTTCCGTGAGAAAGGCGCTTGCGCCGCCGCCTCCTTTTTTACATTTCGCGCGCGCAATTAGGAGCAGGCGTAATTCAGCGCGGGAAAACGTGTAATCGCCTTTGTTGTTAATCGTCATTGCGCGCGAATTGTTAAAAAGGGGCGTGAAGCGTGCCGAGAGTGGGTGGCTCGGATTAAACCATGCAATTTTGTATTGTAGTTTTGGATTGGTGAAATAGTGGGAGTTAGCATTTATGAATCTGTAGTTTTTAGATTTCGTTGCTATATTTGCACAATTAAATTAATTAATTTTTCAGAAAAATTCATGTTTTTAGAATCTTGAATAATATATAAAAAGGCCGAATCATCAGTCAATTTGAGGATCTTATTTTCCCAAATTTGGTATACGAAACTACTCCCGCACAAAAAGGATCCACCTTGCGTCACGTATATGACTCGCATTTTTTGCATCTACACCTCGCCATGTCTCTTTAGTATTTTGATGTTACATAATGCGTCGTCGTCATATCGCGGAAGAGATAAAGCGGGAGGGTGTATAATGTTACAGAGTAGCGAGATAAGAGGACAATAAAATTGGTGAGAGTCGCACGGTGAAAGGTAATTTTATCGCGCTTTTACCATGCGCGTCTCTCGTATATAGGAACGAGTTGCGTGCTAGTCATTTCCTTGGATGGGGACTCTTTTGGTAGCTTTTTATTACGAGGATTTAGTACTTTTTGGAGAAACTAAAAATGGATCATGCATGCGCGTAATCGGTGTTATATGAATTGGCTTCTTCCGTTTTTGAAGTAATTGGAATATATTAAAAATGTATTATATATTAAAGACAGTTGCTCTAGCGGTAATTAATAACGATTAGTTAATGGACCTTGCTAAGGTGGAATAGTATCCTTATTAAATATTAAATGTATCATTTATAAGATAAATTTTAGCTTAATTATGATTCATTATTATTTTGTAGAATACGATCTTGCTGACAAGCAAATTTTAGGTACTTAAAAACTGAATATTTTTTTGGTATACGATAATTTTAACGGACAATATCTTTCTACGTAGGGTACAGAATTTTTAATTATTTTACATTTGGGCTCATTCGTCACCCCTTTTTGAATTAATTGGGTTTTTAAATGTTTATCTTATATAGCAAAGTTGAAAACTTGAAAAAATAGTTGAAATGGAACGAAAAGATTTTTTTATTAAGTAACAAGTATTAATTAATTACGGATATTTTATGAAGCCCTTTCATAGAAGCAGCCGGTACTTGACAAAAATATTTGAAGTGTACTTTTTCAATTAAAAGATATTTGAAAAAAGTACTTCAAATACTTACTAAGAGAGTATCAAAAATATGAGCCAACCATCTTACTGGAACTCCTAAAAATAATTTCAGATAAATTCAATAGTAGAACTGTACAATTGAAGACTATCAAAAATTGTTGGTTTGTTTGGAGACACCTGTTTGCTGTAATATTTTAGTACTTATCTTTTTTCTTTTTCGATGTTTTTTAACGATGTGTTTATATAGAAACTACATATTTGGCCCGTGTAATATTACACACTTAAATTTACAGTGTACCTACTCCTGTGACCACACTCCTATGATCACACGTATGTGTTTCCTAAGAAAGCTGCTTGCAGTGCATTTTAACATTTATTCGTTAGTTTAGTAATAAATTTTTCAAATCAGCAAATTTGCACCGAAAATTTGCTAACTATTTTGCTGATTCATCTCATTTATTTTTTATCTATTTGTCACTAATACTATTTACTCATATAATATTTGTACAACGTATAACTAACGTAAGAAAATTTACTCATGAATTTCAGGATATTGGGATTACATTACGTGATCTAATGAATAATAAATTTTCATCTTTAATGATGATTTATAATTCTAATAAATATATCAAATATGCATGAATAATTCAACATAAGCCCTTTTTTACTTGTTCAACATAAATTCTTTACTTTTGAAACTAATAAGCGAGTGCACTTCGTTAGACATCTCGTTAAAAGTATAATGATATGCAAATCGTATTTTTTACCCTAAATATTTAACTTTGAATCTTCGGGAAATGTAAGAATAACCGTTAAATTTTATTGAACGACAGCTGAAAGTAGAAAGTGTACCAGCTACCAGATCAAAGGTTTATTTTTTCAATAACGATGCATATACATATTTAATGCAATACCGGAAATGAATTTTTGGCTCCAGTTTTATTAAATAAAATTATTACTTTCTTTCTTATTTAACATCGCAACGTAGAAATTTTCATTCAAATCAATAATCACTATTCATTTACATAAAGATTTAACTGCAACCCTCTGAAATATACGCATACATTTAAACATTGTCTTTGGCTATATAAATATCCCTGCAATTTGAATTCATATAAAGTCATTTATATATCCAAAGTAAATAAAAAATATAACTTGAACTTGGTCGGATTTGGATTGTGATACTGGAAAATAACAATTACTAACAATTAATGTGACTACAAGAAAACTAATAGAACAAGTCTTAAATAATTGGTAAAAATGTATTTATACTAAAAAATATGCAATAAATATAAGTGAGGACGCAAACAAAAATCGATGTTTTTCTTCTCTATTCCTGAACAGAAACGTGTTCCTGGATACTCATTTTCCAAACAAGCGAAATCCCAAGAACACCTCACACTCTCAAACCCATCCAATCAATAAAAACGCTCGCTCCCATCGATTTTCCCAACTCGAATCCCGCCAAACCTCTCCCACCCCACCACCAACATTCCCACGTCCACCTCATCTCACCACTTTTCTCCAGCCGCATTTCCGCGTCAAACCCACAATAAACAAATCTCACCTCCACTGAAAAAACAAACTCCAAACCCACCTGCTCACTCGCAAAAAGAACCTCTCCGTTCTAATAAGCCAGCGCAGCGCTTGCAATGTAATCGCTTGTACAGCTGTAAATCCATACAGGCCGCTCGCCTGCTTGTATACAAAGGAGCCTCTCGTCGAGGCTATTTGCGCGCATCACATGATGGAAGGAGGAAGGCGCGCGCGCGCGAGCTGCAGGCATCTCTGTCCGACACTTTCACTGGAGTCCCGTGACTTGGCGCTGCCCTCGGCCCGCTCCTCTCCTCGCCCATATGCGCGGGGCCCCTGGCCTCCTTTGCCCCCCGCGCACGCGCGCAAGCACGACTCTATATACTCTAACGAGCGCCGGCGAAAGTATATTGCCGAGCGCTCACGCGTCGAGCGATGCTACCACAGCGAGCTGGTTCCGCGGAGGTATGCGAGAGAGCCCGGGGAATCCCACGGAGGATTGAGACGTCTCTGCGCGTGCGCACGGATTTTTTAGGGGATTTTTCGAGCGGGCTATTGTTTTGTTGATGGTGGGATTGGGTTTAGGTTTTTTTTTTGTGGTGCTTTTTTTGAGGAGAGGGAATGGGAAGGAAAGGGAGGAAGTATTTATTGTTGCTTGCTCGAAATGATTTGAGGAAAATCGGCGCCGGCGTAATGCGCGCGCGCTACTGTTCTCTTCCGGTATGAGTTGCGCTTTTGGTGAAAAAATTCACTTTTTTACGGGGGTACTTACGCGCTGGAGGCTTTACGATTGGGAAGGAGCTGGGTTAGTGAAAAAATGACGATTTTACGTTTGCCGAGCGTGAGATTTTGCGATGAGCCGGATGGTTCCAGCGGAGAATTTTTATTGATTGATGAAAATGTGTTTTGTTGTTGATTATAGAATTTGTTGTGAATTATAGAAAGAAATAGACCGCTCAATTATAATTGGATGAGTAAAGGTATTACAGCCGAAAAAACTCTTGATTTGCAAAAGAAAGTTATACTATCTGTAAAGTAATTGTTATTCAGAGTAGGTGTTTTAATAAAATACTCAGGTAAAAATATAAAATTTCGATATATATTTTTACTTTTACTGAGGTTTAGAAAGCAGAAAGTGAACATATTATTTTGAACGAGTATATTATTTTTCAAAACTGATGCAACTGATACGGTTTATTACAGATGTAAATAGATACCCTTTGCTCAGATGAATACAAAACTTAAATTATACAATTTTCGTAAGCGAATGACCGCTGTAAGTAGGTCAGCAGTCTTACTTACAGTATAATTCCGCCTTCCAGTTAAAAAAATCGCACACGGAATTCAGGTTTCGTACAATGCGGACGTAAATTTTAAGGATTTTTGTAGCTTTAACATTATATTTTTAAGGATGTAATGATTTTTCACTTTTTTATAATTTATATTTGCAGTTTTAGCCGTGAAAAATGCACTTCGGTACTAGGGCGTAAGTAAGGTTTCACCCCCGTATCAAAATATACTATTAATAGGTTTCAAATAAAAAAATTTAAATATTATCAAAAGTATCAGGAAATTATTTCGTAATGCATTTATTTTACTTACTTTTGTAATCAAAGTAACATTATAAAAAATAGATTGTATAGAATGTCGATATTAAGTAAATCCTCATTAAAGACAGAACATTTTTTGGGTGCCAGTCTGCTTTCTTCCGACATAAATTATAAGCCAGTGGCTTTTACGGCAGCTTGTTGATTAGATCTATAATGTATAAGCATTAATTCCCCATAAATTTCAAGTGATATAGAAGATTTTTGTGAGCCTTTATATCCCATAATTTATCTTACCTTGCATTGAAAGCTATTGAAAGCTGCCGCTTGTATTACAGTCGAATTCATTTTTCATGCTAATACCTTTATCTGTATAATTTTGTTCACAATATTTTTATTGAGAGTTATTGTTCTTATTTTTTATTCAATGGAATATTCCCTCATTAAAAAAAGTATCTCTAATAAAGATTACTCATTGCTATTGATTACTTCACTTTTATTTCTTTGCATTATTCATCTCTATAAATCGAAATTTGTATAAATTTAGTTTGATTATAAAAAACTAATTACAAGCCATACTCTAAACTGGCACATGTGTTCAAAAAATGTCCACCAGGCACATTTTGATAAAGATAGAAAGAGAAAGAGAAAGAGAAAGAGAGAAAGAGAGAAAGAGAGAGAGAGAGAGAGAGAGAGAGAGAGAGAGAGAGAGAGAGAGAGAGAAATAATTAACTGTATTATAGCTTCGTCGAAAATGAAATTTAAATTTCTATCGCGATAACGACACGGATGTACCCACATAAGCATCGAAGCATTATATAGCTTACAATTAAGACATAAACGACCCATTATTGTATATTCGTAATTCTGGATACATATTTAAAATATGTGATATATTTAGAGAGTGTAAACATTACCCGGAAAACATTTATGGACGACAGTGAAACACGCATCGAAAGTATCATACTACGTACAAGAAGTACCGGAATTAAATTATAAAAATAAAAAAATTTTTTGAATTTGAAAAATTTTAAAACCACTTCTTACATACCCTCTCAAATAATACAATATTGTTCATTACACTAGTTCAATCAGCACTCAATGAACCACCTAATTATCACTTATAAAAACAAAAAAAGAATCATGCTGTCAAATTAAAACAGACCAACAACTCACACAAACACCTACTCCCATGCATCAGTATCCGTCCAGACCGATAATGGCCCAATACTTCACCTCCACCCAGCGTCTCGGCTCCAGACCTCACCTCCAAATCACCATAATTACATTAAGTAGTCGTAAAAGGGGCGAGTTAAAATTGATTAGAGCTCTTGGCCGTTGACATTAGAG
The DNA here is from genome assembly GCA_900480035.1 of Eupelmus urozonus. Taxonomy (NCBI): domain Eukaryota; kingdom Metazoa; phylum Arthropoda; class Insecta; order Hymenoptera; family Eupelmidae; genus Eupelmus; species Eupelmus urozonus. The sequence goes on along the minus strand of UELX01000232.1, from coordinate 76,479 downwards.
CTTGCGCAAGCACCGCGCCGACAATTTTTCACTGGCGAGGCGAAAAGTGTAAACACAGATGCTCGCGTGATTTCAATGCGTGTCGAGGACCGCGGGGGCGTCGAAGCGCGCCGAGCCTCAGCCGCGCGGCTGCGCTGCTGTAATGCAACGATTTGTGCTTCTGGTTTATGCGTTCGCGGAAAGTTGAGAGGATGGCTAAGGTAATGTGGCTAGGTCTTTGAAATAGAGCATGATTGTTTTTTAAAAATGTTTTGTTGCAGCGGGATGCGAGTGGAAAAGGGCGCAAAATAGAAAAGGAACGCATACTAGGTAGGGGGTAATTAAGGGCACATAGTTAAACATATCAGTACTATGTTTTTATTTATAAATTTTGTTTTCAATATTATGAAATATAGATTATTAGGATAATAAATGTGAATAATTATTCTTTTACCTTCTGTGATAAGTTCATTTTAAAAAATTTATTGAAATGTCCAAAATTTTATGTAATAATAATTTTAAAATAAAAAATATTGTAACACCATCTCGTTACATTTTCTGCTTATTTGCTTACGTCGTTCATGGAATATTAACACATCAACCTAAGGATTCTGGCTTTTCCCTACAGATTTTTTCAACATTGCCAAACCCAATTGACGCGTGTGACTCCCTGAATTTCCCCGATGACTTTCAGCTCACGCCATAATATTCTTATCTTTGTTTAATTATAATACCTCTTATCCCTTGATTGCCTTGTTTTCCACTGACGCATTACGAGTGATGCGCTCACAGCCGCAGAAAACACACAACTGACTCTCTACTTTTTCTCTCCTACACCGTCCTTCTGCCTTTTTTTCTTCTCTCTACTCGAGCGTCACTTTTTTTATCGTGACAACGGCTCTTTCGCCTCGTCAATTGCGCCACAGTCATTACTCTCATTTGCCTTAAAATTGAAATACGCGACGTTTTTCTCTTTTCCTGCAATGCCGTTTCTGTGTATGCCATTTTTCTTCTCTTTACACCAGCGTTTTTATTTGATGCTGTTGCGGTTTCGTTCGCGCGCCGGCGTGCAGAAGCAGGCAGTGATTAATTTGCGTTACCTCGTGCGTTTATTGTCGAAACGTCGTTGTTTGTTAGGGTTTTTATTTGCGATTTGCTGACGGAGTGAAAGTAATTTGAATTTTCTTTTCTACTTCTCATTGAGCTATGATTGTTGTAGTAGAGATTGCAATTTGCTTCGTAACTAATCGACGTTAGACTAACGGGTAATTGCTTATTGCGTCGTGTGATTTCGTGCGAATGTTATAACAATTTGTTCAATTGTCAGGGGAGGAATAACACATTGCAGTTTGATGAAAAAATTAAGATTCGATGTTTACGAAATTTTGTAATTTAAAGAGAAAATCTTGTGGATTTTAATGTTAATTTAGCATGTTTGTTTAATGTTATCACTAATGTAATTGTTTATAAGAATTTGGCAGGATGCTTGTATTTATTTAATATTTTATAGACATAAGCTATCATTACATTCCGTCACTACGCAATACGTGCTAAATTATTTTGCAAAACACTTTATAATTGGAGATTTAGGTAATTACCATCTACGGCCAAACTGTTACAAGGAGAATGCACTTTAGTTCATGATGCTTAAAGTTGGCCTTTGCGACAAAATGTACACGGTCAGTGTAAATAAGGAAGATATTTTTGACTAGTTCGTGTAAAACTTGAGCATGATATTGTGAAATAAAGTCGCAGCTAAGATTTTGTATACGATCTAAACTTGTGCAGGGTCAGTGCAAATAAGTAAGATGTTTTTTACTAGTTCGTACAACTTTTTTGTATTTAATTTTCGAATCTTTTTAGAAACTTGTTGTTGAATTGCTGTTTTAATGAAGAACAAAAACATAACAGTAGCATATTCTTATGAATAAAATAATATTATGGTCCGACAGCAGAGAATATTTGTTTTTAAAGTCTTGTTTTGTCTGCGGTAATAAAAGTCCAAATGATATTCAAGTCAAATATAAATTTAATTATAAAAACAAGTTTAGCACGGCCACCGCAATTGTAGACATTCCAAGCGAGCAACTCGTGAAGCCGATGATCTTTTCGCGAACAGTGCGGTTTGCTGTGGCTACCTAAAGCTACGAGCTTCCCTGATCCCAGCAAAATTGACTGTAATCGAATTTTTAAATTTGACTGCAATAAATGTCGATATTTTACAAAAGTTCTGACACACTAATAGAATTTTTAACAGCACACGTAACTTAATGCTTATGATGTAGGTGCATATCCCTTTTTCAAAATATTAAATCGCATTAATTTTCTGTAACGACTTCAAAACACTGTGTTACTATCTTTGTCATATCTCAAGAAAGAGCAAAATAAAGCTCTATTATTAAGGGTTCGATTCACCTTGTTAAAAATAATTTGATGCTAGCAGAAGTCGTAAAGGTGAAATTGATTAAAAAGACTTTATTCAATCACGACAATAAAATACGAACAGCTTTTGTTACTTCCCTGAAGTTTAGATTACATGTAAAAATGTAATTAAGATTCAAAATACAACTTATTTAGTTCAATTTGTAGTTTTTGATTGTTTTTAATGTATATTGGAGTTGTTTTTAATAATACAGTAAATTATCAGACATTTTTAAGATGTGAAGGTAACTCGAACAAGAATTCCAACAAATAATTTTTACAAACACCTCACCTCACCAAAACCCTATCTCTCATTCCAAATTACTCGATCTCTGTACACATCTATCCTTCATACCTCACATTTAAAACTTTACCGCGAAACCTTAACCATTCCAAGACACAACCAACTTCTCCCAATCTCCTATCCTCCCATTGCACAGCTTTTTGAGGAAAAAAAAAACGAAAGAAGGCACTCAGCTCTCTTATCCAGTTACGGCTCATAAACGAAATATGCACGCGCGCGTACACCTGCAATATTCCAAATTATCTCGACTAGAGAGAAAGAAAAAAAGCCTACGTGTACGCGAGCAGCTCGTAAACGAAATAAGAGCGAGTTTAACGGCGCGATCGTAGGCACGCGCACAAAAGGCTCGCTGCCAGCAGGAAGTTGCGCGAGAATCCGCTCGTTTCTATATAGCCACGCGCGCTCGTTCGATCGCGTATGTGTCTGCGCGCCTTCGTTCCTTCCTGCTCTAGCTACTCTCGCGCGAGCGCGCGGCTAACGCACCTAAATCAATCAGCGCGCACGTCGTCTCAATCGGTGGTAAGTCCGCTTTTTTTTTTTTTTTAGAGAATGGTTTTGGGATTGATTGGAAGTTTGATATGAAACGTTTTTGTGAAAGGGTGGTTTGTGGAATGTTAATATCTGCGCAGTTCATAATTGGATGTTTTATGTATGAATTGAATGTAAACAACACAAACAAATTTTCTGTGTAATTAAAACACGGCTTTTGTGTTTAATTAACACTCATTATGTGTTAAATGGGTGTAATGAAGTTTAATTCTACAGTGAATGAAAATACAGTGAATGAACATTTACGTAAATTGGATAAAGTACTCGCACCTTGCCTTTAAAACAACTGTACTGAGTTAAACATAAAATTTTACAATATTTATAAATGTTTAAATTTAAACTGACTTTAGACTGTACATAAGATTTTAGCTTATCGTTTATATAAATGATATTTTTTTTAAGGGTATACATAGAAAATGAAACTTAAATTAAAATTGCGTACGATAATAAAACTTATAAATTAGTAACTGTAATAATATATTATTCATGAAAATGGAATAGTATCAAAACAGGGCCTGTCATTCATAGCCTGATTGAGTCGCATATTGTGCATAATAATCCAGCAAACAAACAAAAACATTTTAAAGATTATTTTTAAACTTGCTGAGAATAAAATTAATTTTTAAACAGGTTCCTTTGTATTCGCTCTTCTGCTGCATTTTTTACTAAATTACGGTAACAAGGGAAAAAATATTTTATGAAATTCTTCGTTTTTGACTAGAATAAAAGAAATCTTTATTACTATCATGTATATTTACATATGAGTATGTACATTTCAGAATAAATTTATTACAAAAATTAAATGTATTTTTAAGACTTTCTGCAGTGTGCAATTCATACATGCTGATTCATCCTCACTTAATATTCCACAGTGGGAGTTTACAATACTCTTTTAATTTTTATGTGAGTGGGAGTCAATAAAAGCAATGTACTTTAACCAAAGACTGCGTAGGTAAGCCGTTTAACTTTATTTTTTGCACTAGATACTGGTGGATGTGTGGATTTTCCTACATCGAAAATAGATTTCCCGGTAACTAAATGAATTTCATATGTCACCTTACCACATAATAGCAAACGTAATAATCGCTTTGTGTACTTAGAAAAAAAGTCTCTAATAACTGTTGTATGTTGTGTAATTTATTCAAGCATTTTTTATTGCTAATTTGTAAAACTTTTCAAATTTTGTTACAATATTTTATTAATACTAAAATAGAAATGTTCTGAATGCAAATGTATTTTTTCTTTAAAAAAGTATCGCCAGAAGATTAAGCATCTAAAAAAGCGATTTTGATAGATAGCATGTAGAATAGTTATTACGAACATCTACTAGAAGAGACAAATATTGTTTGTCAGTAAGGGTGACTAAAGCACGTAAAAATTTTTAAATAATTATCGCAGTTGTCAATATTCTGTCTGGGCAAATTAATATTTTAGGTTTACTGAATAAGTTAAGCTGAAAAAAAAAATATAAATAAGAATGCTGTGACTAGAAAATTATACTTAAATAAAAAAATAATATAATTTATATCGGCGATCAAGGGTCAAAAAACCATGTATTGTTTGTTTTGTATGTGTGCTATAAACAGTGTGAACAGCTAAGTTTTCGATTATTTGTGTACATAAACTTTTTTCTTGCTATAAAAAAATGTAAGTTACGACTTTGTTAAAATTAATATTTCACAATTATTCTTACAGTAAGAATAATTCTTGAGTGGAGCACTTTAAGTAGTCACCACAGAGTTCTGATTTTTTGCATATAACGTATAATTACGTACATAAAAAATGCGCCATTTTTCACCTCAACCTTCCCCAGTCATTTCTACAGTTAGGTACCATCATAAACTTTACGACTGTACAATAGAAATATTAATTTATTTAATTTTTATAAATATTTAAACCAAATAAAGATATTTACAGTAACCTTCGGTCTCCCTTACGTCCTAATGTTAGCCACATTTTGATCAGCCACATACATAAAATTAAAAAATGCTAAAAAAGTCTAATGCTCCAAGTACATCCGCAAATCTGGCAACCCCGGCCCATAAACACGCAAAGCCCCGCCAATATCTTCCGACTCGCTTTCCTCTATCAGCACTTTCTCAGACGCGCAGCAAATTAAAGACGTGTGACGCCTCGATATACACTCGCACACGCTTCGTCAGACGAAAAAGCATCACGTACAGCAGGCTTCTATTTGAGGTAAATAACGATGTGTTCTGGCGATTCGGATTGCGAGACGCAAGTTGGGGTCAAGGTCGTTGATTTGCACAATCCACCCGCGAAGCGATCAATGCTCATCGGCTCTTCGCTTTGGGAACATGGCATTTTTTCTCGTCGTATCTTCTTCTGTTTTTTTAAAAACATTGATTGGGTTATTATTTATTTTTGGAAAATCTTTTATTGGTTTTTTTGGTATATTTTGGAAATTTTTCAGTTTGTTATTTTAGATGTTTAAATGATGAAAAATAAGTAGTTTTGTTTTGGAAGAATGAGAGTTAAATGGAAAGTAAATTTATTTAAGAAATAGGATTCTGGGATTCTATTTGGAAAACGGTTCCTTCTATTTAGCGTCTATTAACACAATTCTATTATAATGATTGGTATATGTGCTATGCGGTGATTGCAAATACAGAGAATAACTACCACTTATCCGTACCACCCACTTACATTATTTAAAACAAAAAGAGTATCTACAAACTAGAGACATTCAAATTTAAGGTAATCAGGATTTAAAAAAAAAATATTAGTTCTGAAATAAAATTAACATTTTTAAATTACGAGATACATTCTTATGAGAATGAAGGGCAGGTAATAATGCGCATTATTTGGATTTTTATGATCATAGCAAACAATTTTTTTAATTTGACGTCACAAAATTATATATAACGATATTTATAACTACCTTGTGGGGATTTCCTCTTCGTTCTCAATATTTTAGTTTGTACGGAAATTCCATATTCAATGAGCCGCATAAAACCGGATTAGATTAGATAATTTATATTTGCCAGAGAATTTTAAAGAATATTTATAATATCCATATAAATTGCTTAAATTTTTTATTTAAGAGGATTAAGTTTGAAAAATTCGATTTAATCCCATATATTAATTACTTTTTTTTCAAAAGATTACTATTTATTAGTGTTTTTAATTTTGACGCAGCTTATCTAAATGAATAAGACATGTTTTATCTGAAAGTTTAGTTAGTAGCATATTTACTTGGTTATTATACTCCGATCACCGATTACAATAACTTTGTTTGTAAACTACTAAGGCCACATAAATAACAACACTCATTCATAAAACTCAAAACCCGATAACACTTCAAATCTGTTTGACATAAGGATGAAATAATCGAGATCTTGCGCCACTACAGCGGATGGCAAACTGTGGGAAACGTGTGATGGTTGTATTTTTTTTTACGATAGCGCCAGATCGGTTCGTCTTCTTCAGAGGCTGCTTCTTCTTTGCGTGAAGCAAGAGGTGATCAAAGTCGGGCTCGAGAGAGACAGTTGCGTCACCGTAATGCTCGACTTCGTCGGAGAACAATCGCTTTTTTTTTATTCTACGATCGCCGGCGCGCAAGAAACAAAGAAGTTTTTCTGCAGCTGGATGAGCCGTTCGAGTCTGTGTTGAAGTCGTCGGTGAGCGGCCGAAAAACGGTTGAACTGAAGCATCGAGAATTGAATTAGAGGTTTTTTTTTTAAATTTTTTATTTGTATTTGTTCATTTGATAAATACAGTTTTCAATGCAATTTTCAAGTAGATTTATAGTATAGTTCAATGGCTCTTGCTCACCTGAAGATGATTTTACTCCTTATAATAAGTTTCCTAACTTTGGTGCTAGTAAAGATACAAAAATCAGCGAGTGCTCATTTTAAAGGTTGAAGCAAGACCTTTCAAGTAGCATAAGTCATGATGACAAAAAAAAATTATTTTGTATGTCTTAATAGGCATAAAAAAATTTGAAAATTTCCAATTTTTTAATTCCAACAAGGTTTGCAACACTTTCATTTTTTATTAGAGCGTCTTGCTTTAAGCTTTAAAATGAGTACCCACTGGTTTTTATATCTTCACTAGGACCAAAGTTACGAAACTTTTTATAACGGGTAAAATCGTCCTCAGGCGGGCAAAAGCAATTGAACGGTACTGTATATATTTTTAGATCGATAGAAACATTTTATCTCACATTGTAATAGAAAAGTAATGCAAGTGAAGTTCTGTGTCTATGATTTAGGATTTCAAAATATATTATTGTTAAATATAACAGACGCAAATTAGTTTTTTTACTGTTTGAGAATATCAATATCTCGCATTTAACAACCCGCAGCATATAACTAAGAAACTACGATTTTTCAACTTTTTCTTTTAGGCTGATTGTATTTAATTTTGGTAATAGTTACAATAAATGAAAGAATTTAATGTAGGATATTATTTTGGGTTTAATTACAGTTTTTTAATTTGATCCTTAAAAAAAAGTAAAATCTAATTATTTTATAAAAGTAATTTTTAACCCGAATTTAATTTAATATTCCTTGTAAGGAAAAACAGCCTTAAGTTGAGTTAAGATGAACCATGGGTATGAAGGTTTGACATTTTTAGTATTCAGTAGAATGATTCAGAATGGAGCAGACTATATATCATCTGTGTTCTTGAAGTACTTATTTTCCTGTAAGAATTATTTTTGTCATGACTCTTCAAAGTTTTACTTTCTGGTTATACAAATAATCACAAATTTTGAAGTTGCTTATAAATAGAAATATATATTTATATAAAATAAAATGTATTATTTGAATTTTGTAGAATATGTTTTTATAGTATAAAGTGATATGGTATTCAAAGAAATTTTATGTTTAACACTGGATAGAAGCGTCGTAAATCAAAAGTCTTAGGGCTTTTTTTAGTGGTAACTGTTCTATATCAGATCAAAGAAGTTATGAGAGCAAAAAATTATATAATAAACTCGGAATGCTATCTTTTTGTAAATACATTTCTTTTAATTTTAACAATAGACTTACTCTAAGATAATTTTACCAATATAAGTAGTGACTCATTTTTAAATTTAAGTTGTTTAAAAAACTAACTGAAGATGTAGATGATATTCTTTAGTCTGTAATATAAGAAAACTTTTTTTCGGGGCAATAGAACGACGTAAATATTATAAGGTAGTATTACGTGCAGTAATAATGTAGGAATTTACTGAAATTAAGACTCAATCTCCATAATTGTAGCCGTTACATGCACATGCATGCACATGATCATAATTTCCTTTTTAGTTATTATTATCATGAAAAAAGATCATTGCCTTTTTTGTTTAAAAAAAAGAAAGAAAAGCGTTAACATAGATTTGTTCTAAAAAAGTATTTTTAACAGAAATAATAATTTGTATAGGTATCCTAACTCAGTACTAAAGTAGAAAAATGATTCTTTGTATATTTTGTTTTTATTTGCAAAGTTTCAGAATTAATATAATCTTAATTCTTAATTCGTAAATTTTTTGCATATCACTGACGTCACACTTTTAAAAGTTTAATAATTATGCGTTTTAACCCGCATGTAATAATATTTAGTTAGATAAAATTAGGTAACGCAACTTTTTTCTCAACCAATATTCATTTACGAGTACTTTCGTGATACATCGGGTTTTCCAACAGTAACACACGAGTTAAAATCAGCAGGAGAAGCTTTTCCCGCAGTGTAAGTTTCCCGTGAAATTCAAAAATGAAAAACAGTATTGATCTCTGACTCAAAATCTAGAATTCAATTAAATACTGACAATTAATCTCGGGAATACTGTTGAGATAAGAATGTTGATTTATTGTTATTAATTTAAAATAATCAGAATATTAACGAGAAGAAGCAACTACTTTATCGAATGAAGGAGAACTGATTAAAACAATATTTCTCAACTACACCAAGGCTATGCCTTATATTTTGACACTTGAATATTTTAACATTCTCTCGTCAGACTCGAATTAAGAATTTCATTATTCGACTTCCTAGTCAAGTTCGACAAATGCAAAAAAAAACAATTTTGTCTCCAATCACGGAGTTCCTTGTAAAAAAAATCCCCCAGGCGTGACGGCAAAAAGTGATTCAGAGCACTAGTACCGGCTTATTCTCTCCTAAACAAAAGCAAACAAAAAAAATACCAAACTAAAAAAACTACTCAACAAACACTCCGCATTCCAGCCATCTCCAAAACAGTCCCAACCTCAAACGAACCACATCCCCGCACCACCCAAAAACCCCACTCGGAACACCAACACTAAAAAAAAAAAAGTTGCGCGCGCGTAAATCGCCGACTATTCCGACATCCGCTTATAAAAAAGGAAAGAACGCGCGCGGCGCGCTCTCAAGGATCCATCTTCAGGCTCGGCGCGAAATAATGGGAATACACACTCACGTGATCCGCGGCAGAAGAAAGGGAAAGAGGCGATCTCTCTTTCGTGAAAGCGAGACAAAGACGGAGAGCTGGTATAGAGTTGGTAGGCGAGGGGGGGAGGGGAAAAGGATAGGCACGGAGAGTCACATGATTCGAGCGCAACCCGCTTTACACAGAGTCACGCGCCTCTGATACAACACAACCCCCCACGAGCTGGCGCGCGCCAGTGGAAAAGGACGGAGCTGGGTAGGACGCGGTGAGCGAGCGGCTTAGAATAATGGACGTTGTTGTGTAAAAGTTGCTGTTTTTTTTTTCGTTTTGTTGGAGAGTTTGTTGGGTAGTTTTGGTAGGTGGGTTTGCGTTGGGTTTTGGGGATTTAGTTGGATTTTTGTTTGGTGGGTGGGTTATTGATCTGTTGGTACGAAAATTGGACATTTTGGTGGAAGAAGTAGAAAATAATGGAAGGTCGTTAAACTTTCTTGTGGAAGAATTTTATTCGCAAAATACTTTCACTCGTCTGTCATGAAAAACTAATGGTTTTTAATTAGAAATTGTATTTTTTGTTCAGTTCAGCGGTTATGTGCGTTGAATAAAGGCGTAATTCTGATTGATTGTTTATTTTTAAAATTATTTATTACTTCCTGAAATTTTATCTTTTTTAGTTTGATAGTGATTGAAACCGCAAGGCATCATGATAAAATTAACATATAAAATAATTTTTTCATTACTTTAATAATTTATTGTTTATTTACATCTCGTTGAACTCTCGAGCCTTTTTAATTTAAATACAAAATTAATCTTTCCTCCTTATAGGAAACACGTTACTAAGCCGTCTTTCATACATAAAATCAATTTAAAAAACCTAATTACACATTCCTTTCCTCAAATTTCAAACACTACAACAAACAAAACGATTAAACCCCCAAACACATCCACCTCCACGAAACACCACGACACCAACCTCACCACCGTCAGCACCAAAACCCCCGTGAACCTCAAGCCAACCTCCTCCACAGCATAAAAGCCAAGTTGTAAAAGTGGGGAGACTAGAGCGTGCAGCGAGAGGGAGAAGTTCATATGCAGGCGGTAAGCAGCGGCAAAGGAGAGAGGCGGCCCAGTCTAGAAAAGAGAGAAAGAGACAGTGTAACGCAGGTTAGCCTAGGAGGCGAGAGCGAAGCGCGCGCGCGCGCTCGGCATATGTACTCCGCGGGCCTCTCTGGCCGCCGGTAAATACGAGTGACGCGGCCTCGCGGGCCACACAAGCAACCGGTCTTCCTTCCGCGGTTCGTCCAGCGCGCGCGGCTCCTCAGCGGCGCGCTTTCGCCTGGCTATACACTCCACACACACACACACGTATACGCACTGAGAGAGCGCCTTTCCTTTCCCGCGGCTCTTTATCGTCTCGCTTCGCACCAGCTTCGCAGCAGCGTTTCCTTTTTCTCTCTCTCTCTCTGGGGAACCGCCGAAAATTTCAGCGCTGGGGAATTTCTTTCACCGAGCGCCGAGGAGCGAGAGAGAGAAGAGAGTGAGAGACACCTTCGCTCTCGACGGCAGGCGGCGGTGGCAGTAGTTGCGCGGCAGCGGCTCTCGTAGTTAGCACGCAGGCCCACGATGCGCACCAAGTGTTAAGTGCAACGAGGATTTGTTGTTTTTTTTTTTTTTTTTTTGAAGGGAGGAGGTGAAGACGCCGGTTGGTTGGTTTGTTTTATTGAATTGTTGGTTCGTCGGGACTTGAGAGAGGTGAGGAGGTGAGGTGAGAGAGAGGCGCAGCGAGAAAGTGCCTTTTTGAAAGTCGACCGTGGAGCCGATATCAATTTGACGAGAATGAAGAGGATTGGATTACTCGGGTGAGTTTTTTTGCGAGTTATAAGAGTCGAGCGGGTGGTTTTAGGGGTGTGAGGATGCTTGATTTTTGGGTGAGACGAGGAAGCTTTATGCAAAAGCGAGTTGTATAAATGATCTTTTCGTGTGTGTACACGAGTGCTGGTGATAAAAGAAAGTTTCGCAGTTTTGCGACATGTTCTCCCGGGTAACCTCGATTCCGGTACTCGTTTCATAAATTACTTTTACGAAATGACGAATTTTTAAGCGACGGATTAAAGAGACGTTTTGCAGTTAGAGCTGAAAGTGGAAATTATTTTTGTCGCTCGCTCGAAATGGGGAGACCGATAAAAAGTGAAAATCGACAGGAGTTTTGCTTTTGTGGTTGAGCAGTTTTTTTTAGACGGGTTGTCTAGTTTCTTTTGCGGCGGGAAAATGTATTGAAAATGTATCGCGAGAAAACTATATTGTGAAGTTGTAAAGTTTAGGCTTCCATGCTTTATTACGATATAACATAATGTAGATAAGATAGTAAATATAATTCGATATAAAAAAAGAAATTTTGTAAAATATTGCATTATCAATGATGCAAAAATAAGTTTAAATTACAATTGCGATAATAAAATGACATACTATAAAAGTAGAAGAAATTATAGTAATTAACATAAGAATTTCCTCAAAGACTATTAGGTTAGAAAAAATTTATGCCTGCACGTGCAATATATGATTCAAGTATCCACGACAAAGTAACTAATTTTTTTATTAGATTTGAATATGATTGATTTCTTGGAATCGAATAATGTTCACGATAAAACGTTTAAATATACGCGCATGCATTACTTTCTCTTTCATTTGTCGATGTAATATTTCATATTATTACAATTTAAACAAAGTTTTTTTATTAAAAATATATAATTGAATAATTTGTAATAAAAAAAATATGGTTTATATAAATTGCAACATTATTATTCGATTAAGAAAGTAGAATTTTATTTTTCACTTTTAAATAACCATAACACGCTCTATTTCTTGAAAGCAACAATCATAGAAACACGTGAAATCGTTATACAATTTCTCCTTCGGCTTTTATAGATACATGATTTTACATTAATTACCATTATCATACAATGTCTGGTATATAAATTAATACCGCGTATTCAAGACATAAGTCAATAAACGAGGCGTATTGGTTTCCAATCATTAAACAATTGATTTAATAGAAAGAAAAATCGAAAGATAGAAATCTGAGCTGCTAATGAAATTTAGATACTAAAGATATCCCACCGCTTAATAAATAATAATTAAAACGTGAAAGTTTTATTGACGCTTGCAGCAAAAAAACCGCAAAAATTTAAATAAAAACTTTTCACAAATTCTGCAAGTCAAATCAGCTATTAATCTCCCACATTTTTTAATAAACCCAACCGTCGCCCGCCAATTAATAAAAGCCAGCAACATTCGCCTCTCTCCCAAAACGAAACCCTCAAACACCCGACCCACATACCAACACCTAATCCCAATGACGCAACCCTCCGCCAATCGAAACCCGCGAATTTTCGATTAAAAGTCAAAAACCGCGACTCGCGTATACCAGGTCCATTGACGAACGAAACCTGTTCGCTGGATTTTCCCGGCAGCGATTGATGCAATTCGCGAGCGCCGAGATTTTGTCGTCGCAAGGTCGATTTCGCCAGGCTTGCGATTGTGGTCAGTGCCACTGTGTCGATTCCCTTATGCAATTCTTGAAACGGCGAGGAATGCGCCTTGCCCTAATGACTCGATGAACCGATCGTTATAGCCTGGTGAGATTTTGAGACGCTCGGCGCGTCGTTATTTTGAAATTTTTCGTCTTTCGACACTTTCGCGGGGTGAATGAGACAGTCTCGTGCTACCGGTCACGTAAAAAATGAAAGTATGGAAGAAAGCGATGGTTTGTGGGAAGATGGCTTGTAAACGGCGTTCGTTATAAAATGGATAATTCGCCGGTCTTCGGTGTTTATCGAAAAGGAGCAAAAGCTGCAGCGTCACGGCGCAAGCTGACAAAATCACGAGGGGTTACGAAATCACTTTCTTCGGGCCGCGACAAGTAGCACTGTGCCAATCGGTAGCGATGACGGAAAATTAAACGCCTACGAGCTGCTACTTGAGAGCCGGGTTTCGGTAAAAACTGCGCGCGCCGTTATTCAACGTTGCTGCTGACTTTTATAAATATTTATCTAAAATTTTAAGTTTATTTGAGTTTTAATTATGTTTTTTTTTTTGGGGGCTAAAATTAAAATTTTATGGGGTACTTATAAAAATCGATGAGCTTAACGATCGAGTTATCCCTAATTTAAATTTAAAAAATTAAATATCTTTCTTGCTAGTAAAAAAACATTTTCTATTTTCATAAACTTGACGTCAAAGCGAAACGAAAGTCGCTGCTTCCAACCGAAATTACAAGTTTCGCCAAAGCAAACAGGCAGCTTTTTGTCCCCGCCTGTTGATTTTTCCTCTCCGTCCGTTTACGGAACAACCGTTAAGCAGCTCCTCTCGATCCCCGAACATCAGCTCAAACAAAAGTAAACGTCCTCTTATCATAACACCACATTACCGGCAAACAATACAAATTAGCTCCGCTACTATTCTAATTAGGACACATACTCCGAATACGTCACGCGCCGTTGAAGCGCGCTTTTACGATCAGCGGCTAACGGCGCGCGGCTTATTTTAGTTACGCCGGCAAAACGCCTCATAATTACCTCAAGCTCGCCGAGATCTCGCTGAATAATTCATTCGAAATTTATGAATTGCAGCGAGCCTATTAATAGCCGGCCGCTCGTGATTCACTCTCGCGTACGTTCGTTCCTCCTCGCTTTTTTTCTCCTCCTGAAACTATGTTGCTCGCGATTTTCCCAGCCCCGTGTAACTGTATCCATATAATGACGCGCCGTTTTTACTTTCTTCGGCCCGCGGCGCCCCGGGGACCTTCGCCGCTTCAAGTTTAATATTTTCCCTCGCGAACCAGGCCGCGCTGGCAGAAACGTGTTTTTTATCCTCTCCTCTCGCAGCGCTACTTCCTGCTCCGAGAAATCTCCTGAATTATTATCGATCGCCGCCGCGAGCCGCGTTTTTTCTCGCGCGGTAAAAGTTCGCGCCGCGTGGAAAATGGAAAAAAGCGCGCGCGGGAAAAGCGAGCTTCTCGCGTCATCCTCGCGGCTATACCTAATCCTGGAGCGCTGACCCAGTGACATGGATTCGCGAGAGCGGCTGAGGAAAAGGACGCCGGCCTTGGGATATATCGGGCTCTCTGTGGGATTGCCGAGAGCGAGCCGAGGAATGCGCGCAGCGAGTGGGTTTCGATGATGCGAGGAGGTGGGAGGTGTTAAAATTGAGTGTTGGATGTCATCGTTGGTTTTACGAGGTTCGAATGGCTTGGGAGAGCTGCGAGGTGTTTGAGTGGTTGGCAAATATGGCGGTGGTGTGGAAGGATGCTGATGAGTTTTTGTGTCGGAGTGTTGGTGAGGATGGGTAGGGTTGGGTGGGGAAATAAAGATTTTTTTTTAAGTGTGGATTTTTATGGTGGATGTTGGATAAATGATTGAGAATGGAAAGGAGTGGAGGATCATGATTGTGGAATGGAAATATTGAAGACAATAGATTTAACTTCTAGATATTATGATTCTCACGCAGTACGCTTTAAATATGAAATTGATTATCAATCTCAATATTTGTTGAAATAATATCTATATTTTAATCACGATTCGTTGCTAAATTATATTACGTACTTTAGTAAATGAGAAAAAAACTTTTGAACGATTCATTTTTTTATTCCAAATAGCTATGTTTACATTTACGTAAAAAAATAAATTCTATTTGGATTTCACTCTAATCGAAGTACCGTTTCGTAAGTTAAAAATTACATAGATTAAAATATAATGTATTTAGGTAGAAATGAAATGAAATGAAATGTATTTAGGTGAGTTCAATGCGGGCATAAGCGGGAAAACTAGTTGGAGCTGTGTCGCAAAATTTTCTTTAACCGTGTTAATTGATATGGAAAAAAAAGATCGCTACCACATAAAATACAGATATCATCTAGAGTTAAGATATTTATTTAATCAACAGTCTATTACTCCGTTTCCGCTAATATTAAGATAGTAACGGAAAGTGTTTTACCGATCGCTGTAACATTTTCTCCATGATCTTTTTTCAATATTTTTAAAGCACTTACTTTACAGATGATAACGATACGTGAACATGACTTCAAAAATTCGAGTAAGTGAGGAAGTGCTTATGCGCTTAAATACTTGCGTGCTTGAAATAGTTGTTAATAATAGTACTCTAGTCTGAAAACGTTTTAAAAAGTAAAAACATAGCTTAGCACCCGTTAAGCGTACTCACCATTTACCTTACCATTTACAAAAAGAGTAAAGCAACTTCCGTATTTCTAAAAATCGCTTTCCTTTTTAAAACTAAAAAGCCCAAAAACTCCCGTCAACCTTCTCTCCCCAAAACAAACAAACTCTACCTCCCAAAGCAGCCAGCAATCACCCTGAAACCGAGACACGAAGCTAACCCGTAAACCGAGCCCAATTAATTATCTCTACCTTGTAAATCAATCGGCCGTAGCCGCGACGGGCCGAAATAATTTTCGCCATCCACTTTACCAGCGACCTAATCACCCGCTCCGATCTATCCGGCCCGTTAACCTGAGCACCAGAGAATTTCGTCACCGAAAATTTCGCGGCTGCCGATCGATTTTCCGCGGCGAACAATGCGTTTCTGTGCCGGAGAGCGCGAGAGGGAACTAATTGGGGATAATGGACGCCGGATTTATCGATAATCGGTGGAATGTAAATACACGCAAGTATACGTTTCACTAATGAACTTTCTCTTTCGGGGACGATCCGCGCTTTTTTTCTTCTTTTTGACCGTCTTTTTGGTGATCGTATTTGAATTGCAGATTGACAGGGGAACGGGTTTCTGTAAAAATAGAATGAGCTATATTTGGGAAATATTTTATTGGTTTTCGATGTTGGAAATATTTTTTTTGGTTGTAAAACGTTAACGATGTGATTTTTCGATTTGGAGTGATTAATGCATGGGAGCTGGATGCCGGAAATTAAACGGTTATGGTAATGAATGTGGATCTGGCAATCGCCGGTTTAGATGCAGGTTGGAGAGGATCGAAATTCGTTATTCAAAAATGTGAAATGTAGAAATTGATGACACCGATGAAGGCTATTAAGATACGAAAGTAGAAATGTAGATAAAAATAAATGAACAAGTAACATTTTTCGATTTATATAAACTTTATTTTAACAAATAAAAAAGACTACTATAGGTTCTTAACTATTCTTACCATAATTTTAAACATTTTCTATAAAAACAATCTTAAACCTATTCCAAATCTCGGGTAACTATCAAACTCTCCTCAAAACTCAAAACTCAGAAATCCACCAACTCTCCGTAACCCAGCAATTCGGTCCACGAAAGTCGCTCCAACGAAAAATCTCAATCCACTCATACAACAAAAAAAGAAATAAAGCCGGCGGTATGTGGCCCCTTCGAGACACACGAGCCGCCCCCACTCCTTCGACAAAAAGACAGAGAAAGCGAGACCGCGGCCAGCCAGATGAAAAAGAGAAAAAAAAGGCCGTTCGCCCGACGAAAATGAAACCGTAAAATTAGCATGCGCGCACTAAATCGAACAAAGACAACGCGGATCATTCATCGGCGGGGAAAAAAAGGAGCGAGCCCGTAAAAAGCGAGCCGGCGCCGAAAAAGGAAAAGATTTAGATATAAAAGTATCACGAACGAGGAATAGAGCGCGTGTATTTATTTTCGTATTATGTCGGGGCAAAAAGCGAGGGAACAAAAAAGGACGGACAATTTGTTTGGCTCTCCAGGCAGCGGAGAAATTGAGGAGCTGAGTGTATGTATAAGTGAGCAAGAAAGGCGCAGGTATGCGTATAGGTGTATGTACGCGCGTGCGGGATTGGTGAGGTGAAATCTACGGTTGAATAACAGTCGGAGAGGAGTCCGATTGTGCGAGGGGAATGCGATTCTTGGGTGGATTTTCGAGATAAAGCTGTCTTTGTTGGAATGCTGGGAAGGAGATGGGGTTTGGGTGGGGGATTGATTGATTTTGGTTTAGGGAATTTTGTTATGGATAAACAAGGTGATCAAGCGGCATTCCGAAACAATTTTTTAAGTTTTTTGCGAGTGGTTTTTGATTGGGGAGATGATGGTTTCTTTTGTTGCTAGATTTTGTGCCAATCTGTTTGTCTGAAGTTGCATTTATATATAAAGATGATTTTTAATGATTTTTTATTTCTTTAAGTAATAGCAGCTATTTTATAAACAAATGGCTCAGCGATATTCGACTCATTTTATTACTGAAAAGTAAAGAGTAGAAACCACAAAACCGCAAATGCACTGGTGATGGCTCCGTTTTTGTATCGACCTAAAAAATTGAAGCGATGCATTAATCGCTAAATTTAACATCAGGAAACTTCCTGTCTTTATTATACATGTTTTTACTCAAATTTGTTTTGTGTTGAGAATAAATTAAAAAAGTATTATTTTTAATTAATCTCAGTTACACGAAGAATCTTAATTAAAGAATTTAGGCTATCCTATAATTAAAATATTTTCGCATTACCTATCCATAGCTACATTCTTACAATAGCAAAAAATTAGTGATTCGTTTCGCCTATTAGTTAGTAGCCGCGTTGGCATTGAAGGAATTTCTTTGTCATAGGTACGACAAGGAATTTTCGATTTTCTGGAGAGAAAACAAGAATGAGCTATTGCAAAACTAAACTGAAATACTGTAAAATTGCAAAAAGGTTACTTGTCACGAATCTGATGAGATTTAAGAAAAACGCATGAAATGCTCTTTTCACTTAGTGATTTAATATAATAATATTGTAAAATAAAAGTAGTGTCAAACGGTATTCTATAATAGCCAATTTAAATTTTTCATTAAACTATATTAATTAGAGCACAATTGCTAATAAATTATAGGTCTTAACGATACATAAAAAAAGTTGCAAACACGATTCTTTGTTACCTTAATTTCCGCTGATTTTTTTACGGAAAAAAGACTCGCAGCGGATATGCAATTTCACAATTTTCTTACTCACTTCAACTGCGGACGTATAACCTCGTTATCGTAGGTCAGGGACAAACGACACTACGGACATTGACAGGAAATTTTTCTTCTTTACAGCTTCTCTTCTTCTAGCATCTTTTTCATTACTGCTTCTTTTGTTTATTTTTATGTTTTTCAGCTTTTTCCAAACTTGTTTCAACATTTGACTTAATGAGATAATTAACTTTTTATGGTCTTGTCTCGCTCCGATACTTTGTTGATAAAAAATACAACCGTTACCTTACTTGGAGCGTAGAAACAATTTATTTTTTGAAGATGCTATCGCTATAAGAAGTTTACTATCGAAATAAATTTAACATCTTTTTTACATTAATTATTTCGTAATGCATCCTATCTTTGACTATTTTCTCCTGTTAAACAAACCTTTTTCTCAAAACTCAACCTGTTTTTTTATAAAATGTTTTTCTTTCCACAACACAGTCAAAGTCCCCATATTTAAACCTTCACTATAAACTAATAAAAACCTTAGAAAATACCTCATTAGAATCATAACAAACCAAGCAAAAAAAACAGCGTTAAAACAGTCCCTCAACCCAAACCCTACCTAAAAATCACCAATTTCCACCTTCCCCGCCCAATCAAACCGCACCGAGAAAGAAAGAACATCAAACTACATTTTCGAAGTTGCGGGCCACTGCACGTGAGGCGTTCGCGCGAGTTTCACACTCCATTGAGCGCAGCAGGCGCAATTCGCCTTTAAAAAAAAAAGCCGGCTGCTTTGACGGCGGCCGTTCCACTTGTCGACACGGTTTTCTGTGTGTATATCTCGATGCAGAGAGAGAGAGCAAGTTTCGTCAGAGGGGATTTTCGATTCGGAGATTGATCAGGAGCGTGGGACTTTTCGTAAAGGGGTTTTTTTTAGGAGATGATTTTTTCGGGAGTTTGAGAACGGTTTGAGAGAGTTTCTGAACAGTTGTGCGGTGGGATTGGGTTAGAAGTAGGTGCAACTGCGTGCTGGAAAAGTAGCCGAGCGCGACAGAAATTTTTCTAAGGATTGAAGCTTTTATTTTGACTGTAGCTTTTGTTTTGGTATTTTTTATGATTTCATAAATTTTGCATTCGAATTTCAGCGAGTGGTTTTATGAAACCGTAAATCATTGTTTATTTTGCAAAGAAGTAATGTTAATAAAATTTTACTGGACATATTAAGTTTTCCTTATGGTTAAACGATATAATTTAAAAGACTGTATTTCTTAAACAAGGTAGACTTCTTAAAATTCAGTTTGCATTTGCAATAAAATTAATTCCTTTGTAATGTCCACTTATATCTTCATTATCATTATCATAAAGAGAAAATTAATATCTACTTTCCTTAAAGAAAAAAATTTCGAAAATGCAAATAATATTAAATTTAGTCTTATTTACAATTTATAAAGTCACACAATTCAATCATTCATTGTATAAACATAAAATATAATAAAAAACAAAAAGAAAGTAAACCTATAAGTGAATAAAACACACTTCCTTTTTGAGGAAGCAAAAATTAATGTAGAGAAAAGAGAACGCTATCTCTACGCAAAACTCACATCGACCATCGGTTTTCCTTTCTTCGTGCGTAAATCTTTATGTCACTTTAATATGCATGAGAGCATATCCTTGTGATTATCCGTTGGCGCACGTGCCGAGCGGGTAAACTTGAAATCGTGATTCCTTTCAGCTTCGCTTTCGTGAATCCAAAATTTAATGCCCCGCGGGAAGATGGCACGCTTGTTTTTTTCGCAGACACGCAAAGCCACATTAAAATGGAAACGTTCCAGAATATTTCATCTCGAGGCTGAGGGGACGCTTGAGCTTGTTATTATGCTGTCGTCTTTTAAGAGCGGGGTAATTGATGGAGGAAGTTTAATGTTTGAAAATGTAGATGTGATGAAAATTGAGGAAGAAGGACTGTTTAATTTTTTTAAGGAAAACTTGTTATTTGAAAATCAATATAAATTGTAAGGGTTAAGTAGCAACAATAACTAATTATCGCTCGAGAATAAATCATGTTTACAAGAATGCAAAAAGTTGCTGCTCTTAAAATCGTAGATTTCACAATCTTGTTTTCATTGTTTCATGTTGAGCACGTAAATCATCACTGCGCTATGAATTCAGTTTTCTTCGAAACTCTTCTATTTTATTATTTTTGTCGGGTAGTTAAGACAACTAGTGCATAGCTTAGCCAAAGTGGCAAAATGTCTAAGTTGTTTAGGATTACATAAAGTATTTTGCAATGTTTACGTAAGGCAACGCGATAAAGTACACACGACAACACACAAATTTAGAATATATGATTGTAAATCAGTCTTTTGAACTTTTGCTCTTATGAATTCTGTTTCTAACGATACTTTAAATTAAGGGCTGGAATTCGGTGTAAACTTTCGTGAATTAACTTGCGTTCGCGACTTCACTTTCGAAATTTGTAATATAGTAGAAAATTTAATAGTTCATTGAAAAGACATTTTATAATAGCAAAATTCTATTTTAAAAATATACTTACTCAGAAATCGTGTTCATTTTCAAAATATATTTCAATTTATGATGATTATTATCAAAATTATTTAAGTAAACTCTCTTAAATTAAGATTTATGTATACACCTGACTACTATTCATGGAATTTTAATAAAACAGCAGTCTTCTTAATCCATCCTAAAATAAATTAACACTTTAAAAATAAATAATGCCTCGTGCATTATAGAAATCAGATTTTTCATTCGCTAAATAAATAATTCATACATAAAAATAATTAATCCACTCTTACGCCATATTATTACTTTCCGCAAGTGTCGACTTTCAAAATAAGAAGAAAGAATCGAAAGTACACGTCCTCGCGCCTGACATAATATAATACCGGAGCGTAAGCCAAGAATTTTAATGAAGCTTCTCCCCTACAAGGAAGTTAATCTTCACTTTAATAACTCAACACACATTCGCACTTAAGAATAATGCTTATCAGACGCAATAGGCAACGATTTCCATACAGCATCTCAACAGGATCGCTTTTAAAAATTACCTCGCACAGTCACGCGGACGACAATGCCATATAATGTCCCCATGAAAAAAAATCAATTTATTATTCAATCCGACAATCCCATAAATCCCGAAGACTCGTCGCTATATCCAATGCTGCTCCGTTCACACCGTCGAGGTGTCGAAGAGAGGGAGAGTAAGAGAGAGAGAGAAACCTTGCGACCTCGGCGCTATCTAGCGCAACAATCGAATTTATTGAAATTTATCGCGCGGATGGTCTGATGGATTACGGCATCCTGCATGGGAGTTAGAGAGAGAGAGAGAGAGAGAGAGAGAGAGAGAGAGAGAGAGAGAGAAGGAGAAAGAGAGGGATAGATAAAAGCGGCCACCTGTCAGCAGCTGCGCGCGAGCTCTCATCCTCGTGTTTTAGCCGCGTAGAGAGGCTCGCTTAAGTAATCGAAAAGGAACGGCGTCGCGAGAGAGGATAGACAGAAGACGCTGAGTCAAGGAGAACCGCTTGCGATGGGCTGCTAGAGCGCGAGACTGACTTGACTGTGTGAGATGGAAATGGTTGGAGAGGATTAAGCTCATCCTAATTTTGAAAAATTTGAATTCCGAGGGAGTTTGATTTGAGGAATTTTAATGAGCCTGTCGTACGTGTTTTATGGAACTATTTTTATTAATATTGTTAATCTTGATTTTATAAATTGTGATATTGTAACGATGTTGATATGATATTTTAAATATATTATTCTAATATTGTAAGAATGTTGCTCCAATATTGCTTCAATTTTGTAGTAAAAATATTGGTTCAATATTGTGATACTGTTGATTCAATATTGAAATAATATTACTCGAATATTTAAATAATATTTCTTTAATACTTTAATATTGTGAAAATTTTACTTCAATACTGTCATTCCGTAGTAAAAGAGAAGCTCTAAAATATACAAAGTTTCTTGCAATCAAGTCAATCTAAAAAATTTATGAATATTAATTTTTCCAATTTGATTATCTGTGATTAAACAAAATGATGATAAAACAAAAAATGATTATCAGATGATTAAACAAAAAATGTTTCTGAATATCAGTATGCAGATATCCAGGAGCGATAATAAATTAATTAATTCTGCTATTATTAAATAAAATTAAAAAGACAACTTTTGAAATATAACTAAGTCTACTAGATTTTATTTCGTTAAAGTATTGATCATATTTGATTTTTCTTTAAATTTCTAAACTATTACATTTTATTTAGTTAATTAAGAAATAATTTGTCTTTAATTAAAACATTTGCCTAATGACTTTATACCAATTTATTATTATTATTATTTAAATACCTTTATAACTGGAGATAGAATGAATTACCTATATGAACTAAAAACTAAAATTTTATACGCTTTTCAAATCATTTTTATTACATTCGATTACTTTAGTTCCATTGCAACTGCTTTAAACTTATTTCCTGCAATTTCAACTACAATTTTCTGCAGCATAAAATAATTTAAGCTAGCGCAATTCCCAAAGATTTATAGATTTAGTAATTTTGAAAAGAAAAGTATTTATAGTGATATACTGTTTTGTTTCATTACTAGCTCCTTCCGCGTTAAGCGAAAGTATTTTTATTATTCCACTTACGGAGAAAATAAGTATATACAACTCGAATCGTTTATCGCCATACTCGCAAAAATCTATTATTACTCCATATATATTTAACAACATAACTCACTCTTTCAATAAAAAGAAACACGATATCGGTATAAAAATCGTACAATTTCTTCATCATTCCAGACGCTATCGCAAAAAGCCAACGCGCCATAAAAATGCAAGAAGTAAATTCGAAATTCGGCATGTACAAACCGTAAGGAACGCCGTGACGTCCGGATAGCGCTAATAGGACGATAATAAATGTCACAATCGCGCTCACATTAATAACACCGGATGAGCGCCGGCACATACTTAGCCGAAGAAATCGAATGGGCATGCGCGATGACTTTCCTTTTCTTCTATTTTCGTTGCGAAAGAAAACTTCTCTCTCGTTGCAGGTCAAGGTTGCGAAATTTAGGTTCGAAATTGCGTCGTCTCTTTCCACGCGCGCGATTCACTGTCCTTACTTGAGCCGGTGTCATTATAGGTACATCAGTTTTCGATGACCTTAAAAATTAAATTGGAATCTTCTGCGGCTTGTTATTTTCCCGTGCGTTGAATCACGGCTTACGCGTCATTAGACGCGGAGAGCCACGTGGAGAGAGGCTCGGATGGGTTTGGATTGGTTTAATTGGAAATAAACAAAAATCGTTAAATCTTGTAGAAAAAAATGTTTGGCTCGGCATTGAGATTAATCCCAAAATCTCTGATCGCATTAATATTTCATTCTGGTAGTGAATGATAGTATTATCATAATACATGAAAATCAAATTAAACTTTTAGGTGACATATATAATTCACTCGATTAAAAGAAGCATAAACGCAAAGTCACTTTCAAATTTCGAGTCAGCGCCGTTACAACAATCCGAAACAATGACAAAATGCAAAATAAATCCTATGCAGAAAAGGTGCGCCACCAAATTTCGAATGCAACACGATCACGAAAACACGCTCCCAACATTACAAGTTGCAAAATTTTTTCTCGATCTTTCGCGTCAATGCAGCAGAACAGGCAATGAGTAATAAAAATTCTTCGACCTGGAAAAGAAGGACTTGAAAAATATACTTACACGAAAAAGTCGAACTGTAAAAGACGAGCCTTTGCGGGCACGATCGTTCAATAAACTATATGTACCAGTGAGAATACAAACGAAAGAGAAAGAAAAAAGTGAGAATAAAAAGCCATCCCGGAACTGCTCGACTACGCGCATTGCATCGTGACAGATTCATCATCATACGTATATGACGATTTTTTTCTCTTGTGCGGACGGTTAGCGTGCTTCTAGAACTTACCGGATCGGTCGTTTTTGATAGAAAATGGGTTGTCTGAGAAAATAGCCTTGAATAAATTTATTAGAGGAAGGGTATTTAATCCGATCTGTTTTTGATTAATATGAAGAGAAACCTGAAACGAAACGAATTATTTAATGTATTATTTACTCAAATGTGTTTTTCTTGTTTAAATTATTATTGCCAGACAGCTGAATATAAAACACGAAAAAGTATTTAGAAAAGTCGCTCGAAATTTATGATTTTCGTTTTTTTAATGCCTGTAAATAACGTTTAGAAAACTGGTCCTATAAATTTCAGATGCGAATAAATACCTCAACGGCATGTAAATTTCATCTCTCATTTACAACTCCAAATTAATCATATTTTAAAAATAAACCGAGAAACACCTTCCAAAAACCCCAACAACAAAGCCCACCGCAGAAACCTTAAAATTCACACCGCATCCAGCCTCAAAAAAACCAGCACCAAATCACAAACTCCCAAAGCGCTCGCCTAAAACAATGCCCCCACCGGCATTCCAGCTCGATTTTCCCGGCACGCCGACGACCTTCGAGGCAGGCAGCTCGTTTCCTCGCAGCGCGAAAGCGAAAAGAGCCCGGAGCGCGCGCGCAGAGGAGAAAATGATATAGAGAAGAGCGCGCCGGATGACGTCTCCCGGGCGTATTGGCCAATCCGGCCGAGCTGGAATAGAGAAGCGGCCGATTCCACTTTCACCCGATCGAGCTCCGCACTTCCTCGACTGTATGTTAAGAGCCGGAGCGCTCGTTACGTTTGCCAAGTGCGAATCGAGAGCCGATTGCTACACGCGAGGGGAATTCGTAACGATTCTTTTGTGGCGATGGGTGAGCGATGTAGCTTGGGTTTTGATGGGTTAGCTTTTGGGTTGGAGTGGTTTTTGAGTGGATTGTTGGTATGGTGGGTTTTGCGAGGTGGTGATGGGAGGGTGGTGAAATTCTTTGGAGTGGATTGATGGTTATGGGTTTGAATTATCGATCAGCGGAGTTTTGTTGGAGAGTCGTTACGACTTCATTGATTAAGAACAATCGTGTTTGTTTTGATTTTAATGTTTTCGTAAATATATTACGGAATTTTTATAAAAATGTTACAAAAGCTTTCATCATGTTATTTTTATGCATTTTTCTCTTAACTATCCATTGTTGTTTGAATAGTATGTAAAAGATTAGTTTAAAAATTTCTAAATCCTTACGACCGTTAACCGTTTCCGCTCTTAACAATAAGAATAAGCAACAAACTATTATTTTTCAAAACACCCAAAACGTAAATTTCTCATCCTCATCCAAAACTCAGCCCATCCACCAAACCCAAAAACCACCCAGCATCAGCCAGAAGCCATATCACCAACAAGCCAGCAACGCCGCAGGCTCGTCCATTCATGCCGCTTCTGCGGGCAACGATCCACTCTCCTTTCCCTCGTTTTCTTCTGCCGGCGGCTACCGGCTACGACGTCGTCAGGCCGCCTTGTTTGGAGACGTATAATACACTTGACACTGTGCAGCCGCAGATTTTATCGCCCCGGGTGAAAAGCCAGCGCGTGGAAGCAAGCAGGACTAATTGAATGTGCGCAGCTGCGTTTACGTGAGAGAAGAGAGTTTGAGGAAGATTTTGCTTGAGATACTGCTCGGCTTGTTTTCACTGTTTTGTGTGCTGGGATTGGCTTTTTTATGGGGGAGATTGGATTTGTTTATTGGACGATTCGACAAATGGTCCGTGTGGTTGTTGGGGTTATAAAGTAGACGGATGTGGAAGATTTGTAGGGAGATTGATGGTGACGTGTGCGTAGGAAAGTGCGTGAGAAGTTTGGAATCGACGATGTTTAATTGAATGGTTTGTTTGGATGATTTCATTTTATTAGGATTAAATGAAGGGTGAAAGAAATTCAGTGAAACCGTTTTATATTTTTTATAGTTAAACCTTAAGAAAATTTTAGCTATATGCATGAAGCATATACTTCACAGTCATAAAATATATCTGCAATTATTTAATTAGCTTTAAAAAAAAAACGTTATTAGACTTCGGGTAACGATACACTTGAATAATCATTAATGTTGCAATTAATATTCATATCCATATTTTTACAGCGATCCCTTTTAAAAAAAATGCAAAAAGTAAACCAAGATTATTGCTCGTAAATCCACTTTTATCTACTTTATTTCAGTATCGTGATACTTTGTATATTTATGGCCGCAATTACAGATACAGTGTCAATAGCAGGGTACGTTCACCTCGAAACGATACTCTTTAAATGGCTCGGCGATTGCGAATTTCGAAACCGTGTACGCACGCGTCTTTTTCCGAAAGGAAACGGATGGAAATCTAGAATTGCGTTTTTATTGCAAAGCGCATCGCTATGTTATTAAGCAACATTTCGAATGCACTGGAGGCATAGTTTCACCGTAATATGTTTTGCGCGATGTGTATCATGTGTACCGGCATAACAACATAACGATTCTTGTTGTTTAGCTGTAATTCTGGTATACACTGATTATTGACGAAATACTTTTGTTATAATAGGGAAAAAATATTTTTTTCGAAACCTTAGTTAGTGTTTGCAAAATATTCTTATCTCATCTGAAAATCTATCAAAATTGTAGGTTTTAATATTTTCTTTTTGCGTGTGTTTTAAATGAAAGCTATTGTTTTTGCAGTAGTTATTTCAATAAAAATTTTATGGTCAATAATTTAATTACTCAATGATGCATGCTTCATAACATTATAGAAAGTTTTATATCCAGCGAGCTGCCGTATTTAAAAATACTTAAGCAAAATAAAAAGGAAAACTCAACAAAATTGCGTGAATTGCAACAGTTGGCTGCGAAATAAACTAATGAAAGTCAAAAGAATAAGAGAACTTGCAATGCCTGAGAAGCATAAAATTATACAACGACCGTAAAATTTTTATAATATTGTAAACTTTTGAAAACAAACAATAGGCTTGAAAAGTTAATATAATTGATGAAATTATGCATTAAAAATCATAACTTATAAGGAGAGTATTACAATCCGGGTTATGCGTTTGGCTGAAACTTTACTATTTACTTTGAGTTACCAAACAATGAACAAAGCCATAGTAAACCTGAAAACTTAAGTAATGGGCATTCAAGATGGGCAAACAAGAAAATTTTTATAATTTAAATATACTCATTCGATGATTAATCTTAAGAATATTAAGAAAATTTTAAATTGTTTAAAGCCAGTTTTATGCTTTTTCTTAAAGTGATTGTAAATATCCGCTGAGTTTTCCAAAGTTTCAGCCACGGCTTTGCTTATTTTTTTAGTACCTCAAAATAAACTCTAACGTCTAATCCTAATCCATAACCCGGATATACATTACTCTCCTTATTAATACAATTCTCACCAAAAACAAATCCCACTACAACAAAAATTCGTTCCCCTCGCATATCCCAACACTTCAGCACCGATCAATCTCCAATCCCCATCCCAAACCCACCGTCAGCTTAAACCCAAGCCTCGCTCCTCTACCGCTGCACCAGCGCAGCTAATCGCTATTACAGCAAAAAAAAAACAATCCCAAGTTTCATTGACCTTCGCCAACAGTACCAGCAGCAGCCGGCGCTCAGAGCTCAGCCATTGAGAATCGGCGACCTTTCTACGCCCACCTTTCTCTTTCGCCGATAAAACGCGTTCCTCCCGTTGTGTGGGGGAGGGGAAAGCCTCATTTGGATCGTCGGAAAAACGGCGCCCGGCAATTTTCGTCTGGCACTTTCGATGATCGAACGCGCGCGCGTTTACGTGTTCGGCTTTTGAATCATTGCTATTAGAAAGCGTCATTGTTCTTGGGGATTGCTGATGGAATTTTCGTGGATGGGTTTGGCGGTAGCACGTGGGGAAATTGATTGTAGAGGCGTGTTTTGCCTGGTGTGGTTGGTGTAGATGTAGGTGGATCTGAATGCGTGATGACTAATTTGAGGAAATTTGAGTTTAGATGAATAAATTGTTTGATGCGATGTTTTTAAGGGGCAGGTGGATACTGAGGAAATAGAAGTAGTTTAGAGTGAACGAAGAATCAATTTCTTACTGAATCGAAATTGCGGAAATGATCATATTCATCGGAAATTGATTATTCTGATTTCACGTTTTGCGTTTTCGATGTGGCGGAATAGTATTCATTGAATTGAAAGAGAGAAATACGATGGTCATTCTTTAAAGACTTCAGAGGTTGTAATTATTTAATTACTTCAACCTCTGTTGTGCCGTGCTTAAAATTCAAAGAGAATGCTTACAATAAAAAATAATTTTTTGTGCAATTAAGTTCGGTCAGTAAACTTGAAACTTTCACATTCCTTTAAGTATTTTATAATTGAAAAGGTAAGAGCAAGTTTTCTTTGCCATCATCTTTCCTAAAGCAGTAAGCTGCTCGTACTGGCTATTTTACCGGGCAATACACTCTTGTTTTGCAGTATTATAAATAAGCTGCAATCCTTTAGTATTAAGTACTCTGTATAATAAATTTCAATTAACTTTGTTTCATTTCGCTGTAAAAATGATGCGAAATCTCAAATCCGAAGCATTAATTGGATGTAACGTACTTAAAACGTCGATTTAAAACGGTGTATTGAATAATATTTTACGGAAAACGATTGAAACGCAAATTACAACGCATGAATATTTAACCGTATCAGTATACAAGACTCGCTGATAATGGAAGTAAAAAGCTGGATATATGGAAAATTTGCTTGCAAAAATTTGTTTGATGTGATCATTAGATTTCTACAACTGTTCTTTTTAAATTATTTGTATGTTTTACGTATTTTTAAAATATAAACATCAAATATTTTCTTGGAATTATAATTATCACATATAACTCTAGCTTAATTTTAGTGAAATTTTGAAGATAATTTCGAATATCAGAAAGATTAGATATTTATGCATGCAGCAATCCTCTAAATTTTCCTACCAAATCCCTCAAACTCTATCTTAAACGCTCCTAAATCCTCCTCTAAATCTCCCATAACTACCCAGCTCCATCACAACTCCTCCTCAAAACCAAAAACTCATCCAAACCTTCCCAAGCTCACCAATCCCCAAAGCCACTCATCCACACCTGCTCCAGCTCATCCCACCTTCAACACATCTCTCCCACCTCGGCAAGCGAAATCGAAGGTCGCCGCTTCGAATTCCCAAGTATACGACCCGCCAGGAGAAAAAGGGGCAAATCTACGTGCACGTGCATACGAGCTCGCGCGCGAAGATCTCGGGAAGATTTCTCCAGCTCCGCTGACCCACTGACACTGAATTATCGGGCCTACCAGACGAACGCCGGTGAGAGTGTGTCTGTATGTGTGTGTGTAACAGTCCGCGGAACTGACGGTGGATATAGAAAACACGCCGGGAGACATTCCTATGCTAATATGACGGAAAACTGCGAGATTCCGGGGATTGAGTTCTGCCGATTTTCTCTTTTGCGGCTTTTTAGTGGGCGCTGAGATAGGTTTGATTGATTCACGTGGTTTTATAGGGTTGGAAGTTTTTAAGTTGTATATCAGTTTTTTTGATGGTTGGAGTGTGTGTAGAAGAAGGAATGAGGTTTTACTGGATATTTGAAATTTATCAGTTTTTGGTCTTGACCTGGATAAGAGTAATTTTCTAATTACGCATTTTCAAACCTGATTACTTTATTCGTATTCACGGTGATTTAGAACATTTTTATGCCGCTTTCGAGGCACACCTAGGCTAATATTATACCAAACTTTAATCTTCCTCGGAGAGATGAATTTTCTTTTCTCTCGTCTTTTGCATATTCATGGCCGAGTTATTTATGAAAATTTTTTATTCAGACATGCAGATTCAATTTAAATACATTTTAACGAATTCCTCTTAACGCTAACGAGAATATTAATAATTCAGAATGTTTTTTTTAAATTATGCACTATTAATTCGTTTTTATACGCGGTAGAATTAAACTACTAATCAGTCACTTATTGATCTTTCTCCACTTTTTTACGTTTACAATTTATCATCTGAGAAACTCGGCATCCCTAATTACTAACTAGATTTTGGTGAATTGTAACTAATTTCCCGGATAATTGCCCCATAAAAAAGTAATAGGAAGTCATTCCGAACCCAACCCGTCATTATCCTCCAGCTATGCTAATTAAAATCAAACTCGATCCCAATCCGAAAAACCAACAGTAAACAGCCGGCTTGCCCAAATATAGGTTAACAAGAGTCGCACAATTGGCCGGCAACTGGGACATCGCTTTTATAGCCGCGATTTTTATGCTTCCTCGAATATATACAAATCGCGCGACCAAATCGCACGATCGTAAAAGGCCTAACATTTTCATATTCATCGCTCGGCTCTCGCAATAAAGCGCGAAAACAATTACGCGCATTCCCGATATTTTAAAGCGAGAAAAAATCCTGTTTAACAAAGGAAGCGGCTCGTAAATTAAACAAAAGAGGAGTGAAAACGGCGCGAAAAAAAGGACGAGACTCGTAAAGAGCAGATTCCTAGAGTAGCTATAATCGAGCTCTTTCGAGTGATTATCGCTTGGACACCTGCCGGCCGCGCGCTGGATAAGGATCTGGCTCTTTACCAGGGTTTATTTATGAAGAGTAGAAAGAGTGATAAATGATGCTCGTTGCGGATTTTCAAGAATTTCTTCTTTCTAGAGTTTCTTCGCCTAGTTTTGAATTTCCGCGCGCTGTTTGTAAGCCGGCGTCCCTGAGAGGTGGCTGCACAATGACATTTTTAGAGTTACGCGAGTGTAAGAGCGTAAGCTGCGGGTTATTACTTTAATTGTTGGGAATGGCGGCGTTGAGAGGCTGTTAGTTTTATGGCTTGACCTGTCGTAACCCGAGCTGAGGCGGACCGAAGCTATTGACTATTGATGTGGCTAAGGTGGGATTATCACGCGCAGAGAAAAACTGTTTTATTAGGTTAAAAAATATATAAAAAATATCATATATTGTTAGAGTAAAAATTAACTAAAAATATAGAAAAAATTAATTTCGGTGCTTTTTTCATTTCGCAAAGTAAATCCTACCTACATAAACATTCCCCACAAAAAGTCTCCGTACCCAAAAAATCCATCCCAAAACTCCACATCTCAATCGAAACCGAAATCTCCCACAACTCCCAAAACAATCGCGTGCGAGCCGAAAAACAAGAAAAACCAGTCGCCGAACCCCAGCCCACGCAACCAAATCCCCGATTTCACGCGAGCCGATCGCGAATTTCGCGAAAGCCCCAGACTCCAAACCAGGCCTCTCCATCATCGCGCATCTCGCTTTCCAGCCTCCGGAAGCACGAGGAGCGACGAACGAGAGTGAAAAGGAGAACACGAGCGGAGAAAAGAAGGAGGTAGGGTGGGAGAGAAGGAGGCTTAAGAAAGAAATCGCGCCTCGGGGGCCCCAGCCCTGGACTTGGCGCGCTTTTAATGCCGAGCGTGGCCCGGGGGCAGAGAGAATAGGCGCCTGCGAAAGTAAGAGGATGTTGGCTTAGCGAGTGGTCTGGATTAGGCGCGGATGTGGATTTTTTTTGGGTGATGAGTGGAGAGACGGTTGGTAATTGGAGAGGTGGTTTGATGGGGGTTTAGGTGAGGATGGATGGATTGGAGTTGGGTTTTTTGTGAGTTTATTGAGCAATTGCGTCTGGTTGGGATGATTGGGGAGTGTGATTAGATTTTTTGGTAATTGATGATTAATAGTGTAGATTGTGTAAAGAAACTCTTTTCGAAATTATTTTAAATCTATGTTTAAGTTTGTTTGAAGCATTACTTGAAAGGATGAAATATAAACAATATCTTCAAAATAATTAATGATTAAAATTGCAAAAGTTTAAAAAATGTATAGTTTTGAAATTTACAGACAACGAAATTAGTTACTTTTAAAACCTAACAATTCTATAATGATGAAAATTCATAAGTTTAAGTCATGACTATGCCATAAATTATATACTCAATTGGATTATTACCAAAACGATAAAGTACGAAAGAGCAGTAATTAATGTAACATGGAATTTTGTTTCAGAACCAGCTTGGCACTGCTGTCCCTGGTTTTTACGGCATCGGCGCTTTCCCCGGTGAATCGACAATTTGATATTTCCGGTAAGTTTTTAAATATTTTATAAAAATTATTTATCAACAATGAAATAAAATTGCGCAATCATTAAAAAATAAATTCCTTCCTCTAAAATTCAGTATTCATATATTATTGAGAAAATATTAATTATAAAGAAACCAAACAGTAGCACTTGCATATATTTTTTAATATAACATTAATTATTTTTAAATTTAAGTATTTAACATTTTACGTTATAATATACAATAATTTTATTATTTATGATTTCAGACTACGTTTACGGAGTAGATTATGACTTACAAGCAAGAGCGCGCGCCGCTATTGAAGCAGAAAAGTTTACGATCCAAACGAATCATCGGTAAGTTTCTATATCTCATTTGAGAATTGGTACAAGTATACATACATCATTGAACTGTTTTTAAAGAACTAAAGCACGAGCTCAATCACCAGAAATTTTTAAATTTTAACTTTCACGTTAGTACCCGCGTTTACGCGCTTTAAAGCATTTCTACGTGATGCAAAGGCCTTGAGGCCCGCATATTTCACCTACATATTCGGAGCAAATGACCTTTTTACAAGTAGGCTGGCCCACCTCCGCCCGGTAGCGTTTACCTACATCAAATATTCAAGTGTAACGAGCGGCTATTATACTGTTAAATTAGAAAGCTTTCACTTTAAAAATGCTAAATCCACAATCTCCTTAGCAATTGTAATAATTAAGTAGAAACCACTTAAATACCCCTGGCCATCTTAAACACACTCAGAAAGACTGCGATCTCAAATCTTGAAAAACATCGGCAATAAAATCGCAAATAAGTTCCGCTCGCGCTGAAAATCAGACCTGCGCGCCTCCGTTCAATTCGCCGGCGAGCGATTCGAAAACAAAAAAAAAATAACTTTCACCACTAACAACAATCCCAACTCAGGCACAAAAAGAAAAGCAGCCCAGGCCCGACGGTAATTCGGACCACACATCTTACACTTATTACGCGTCCAGCTGGCTATAGAACTCATAGTCGAAAAAACTTTTACTCTATTAAATTTCTACAGCGAGCCGAGTTGACGTAAGAGCCGCCGGCCGATGCAACGACACAACGAGAGAAAAAGTCGCACAGTCATTAACATCATCATTGTCGTTTGGCTAAGCGCCGAAGGCTGCAGGCACGCGAGTTCCGGCGTCCGATCGCGGAAGAAAGCCGCGGCTTGGGTACGGAAGGAATGGCTGGTTCCGCCGCGGCGAGTTGCTCTAGTAAGAGCTGTTTTGATTGGCTTGCGATGGGGAAGATGGCGTAGGTGATTTTCATGGATTTTTGAGGTTATGTTGGTTATTTTGGGTAGTGGGCGAGTTTACGTGTTATGAATTACGGTACGTTTTGTGAGTTGGTAAGATTTAATGAGTTACGGTAATACTTTGTGCTTTCGTTTAATTTGAAGTCCCGTTCCCAAAGTCATTGTTCTGTCTATCAAAAAAGCGGATTTCTTAAGCTCGCGCGAAAACTACTTTGCGGTTACGAAGCGGTGCCGTAATTTCAGCGTTCTCAGAGTTTCGAAGCGATAATTCGAAGTTGCAGGAGCACCGTAATTTCGAATTTTAATAACAAAGCTTGTCACAAAATAAAATACTCAAAAACAAATTACGTTTCCCCAATGACAAAATAAATTAATTACCGATTTTCAAACATTCAAATCACCACTAATACACTGCAACGAACCATATTCAAAGCCCACACGCCGCTCACCTCATAAACCCACCAGCCGAACCAAAACAAAAGAAACAAACCTACCAGCTCATATAACTCAACCCGCAGCTGTCCGTCGACAAAAATATCCCAAGCATTACACAACCGAACCGAAAGTGTCACATTAGCCGCTCACCGGGCTAATTACCGACTTGGTCAAACGGCCGATCTTTATCGCTCGCGCCTCCCTAGAAAAGCAGCGGAAGCGCGCCGAGGAATCCGGCCTGGCGTCAATTAAACGACGCAGAGCTGGCTGTAGGAGCTATAGGCCGGCCATGAAAGTAAAAGCCGCGCGGGTTTCGCATTCGCGCCGCACGCGCGAGATATGGAGAAAATGCGAGCTGCCGGATTGACCGAGCTGCTTGGCTCTATTACGTGCGCGACTGTAGGTGTGGACTTTGAGCTGGATATAGGTGTGGAGTGGGATTTTTGTGGTTCGTGATAACATGGGTTTGAATTAGTCTTGGAAGTTGATGGGTTGGTTTTTGGTTAGGAGTGAGATGTCTCACGAGAGTGAAAGATAAAAAAAAGTTTTTTGATCTCTTTTTGTGTCGGGTGTTACACTTGGCTCAGCGGTTGGAAAAGATGGTCTTCATTGATATTCCATAACTGTTCTTATCCGGAGAGTTTCTAAATCCAGCGAGATAATTTTAATTGAATTATACCAGGCGCGTGGAATCTCGCTCGATCTCGTTCTACTTCAGGTCAAACGATCAAGATAGGGTAGAGGAATGCAATTAAGTATTTAAAAGTGAATTACGAGAGCTTCTTATACAATAAATCTGGGTTTATCCGCTTTTTAGGTCAGCGGTATGAAAATTTTAATTTTACTCTCACCTCTTTAAATCGATCATTTTCACGTTTCACTTGCTCTTTTGTTGTCGGTATTATAATAAGACGGTAATTAAATCCCATACACACTTTGTTCGTTGTAACACCGCGCTGTTAATATCATGAGAAAGCTTTGAAAATGGGAATAATAAAATTTCTTTTACGCAATGGAATATACCGTTTAGTCTGTAAAACAATCGGTTAGTTAACCAGTGTCTTTGTCTCATAATACAAGACGCTAATCAATGGCCAAGTTCACTTCAGCGAAGTGGCAGTATGTAACAAAGTAAATACTGTTATTGTCAGACCTACACTTTGATGGTGTATATTCAGTGTTTTCGGTAAATAACGACTTTTATAGCTACTAATTTAAAGTCAAGCTTTATTATTCCTTGTTCTTATACATTGTTTTAAAGCTGCAAATGCAATATTAGCTAAGTAGGTTCATTGACCTATTAACAGAAAAATTCAAATTGAATAAACATAAAATTACGCAGGCAAAAAACAAAATAAACATCAGGTATTTATATAAATCGTATTTCACTCTCCGTTACATCATTTCTAGAAATATCTAAACATTGAGCCTCATAACGCGTCCGCGTTAATCCCAAGCGCAACGAATTGCACTTTCCGCGCTAAACAAAAACGACGCCACCAAAAATAATCACAGAATCAATTTCATTACCCGTAATAAAAGTATATCATCGCGACGACACGAGCTCATTACTCTTATCCAAATCATGTATACGCATACATTTTTGCTAATATAGAGTTACGCAAAAACAATGCGCGCATTATCGACGTCTTAAAAGAGCGATATCCTCGCGGCCAAACGAGGCATGAAAGGAAATAATTTAGCGCGACGCGAGCCCATGAAAAGGACTCGCTTTGGTGCGCTCGGCCGGCGTTAAAATCGCTCAAAATCAAGAGCACAGTGAAACTAGGAAGTCGGCTCCGCTGTCCAAAGAAGGACTCGTTATTAAAAAATAACGCGGAAGAACCCCATTTTATAAACGCACACACGTAAGTTTGCATGAAGCGGTTATGTCATTTTGGCGAAATAAAACGCAGGGGGGAAACGAGAACCTGGCGCTTGGCTGTTTATTTTGATTTTGGAGCCGGGCTGCTCAACGAGCGAGACATGCTAGCGTAATGTAGGTATATAGTCTGCGAGCGATATGATCGATCGAACTTTCTAGAGATATACGGATTTTGAATGGGGAATTTGGGAAAAGCTGTTTGTTTGTATATTTTGCGCGCGTACGAGCGGCGTCGCGTGCTTGGGAAATTGAGACGAAAGTTTTACGATGCGCTTTGTTTCGTGCGGAGAATTTACGGCTGGATTTATTTTTCCTTAGAGGTCTGTCAAGCCTATGTATAAATTTGAATTCCATTATCTAATAACGATTACAAACGATACCCATATCTTATGATTAAAAAGCTAGCAAACAAAAGGGTCATTTGCTCACTAAGAAACACAACCCCGATCTCAGCTTCAGATATCCCATCAAGTAAAGCAAAGTAAAACGAAAGGCGGTAGGACCTTTCCAAGAGCGCGGCCCGGAAGAGAAAAGAGCGCACGGCAGCCGGTTCTTTCCAGCTCCTTGGCGCACGTGCGAGCCTCGGTTACTGATAGATTTTCTCTTTTACAGACACCAGAGAGACGGACAGGAGCCATGCCGCGTGAGACAGGAGCGGCCCTGCCCGCCGAGCAAGTACAGGACACCTTCCGGGGCTTGTAACAACGTCAGGCATCCGGCATGGGGCGCCAGAGGATCGCCCTATTTGAGGCTTCTGTCGCCGGCTTATGTCGATGGTGAGTGCTTTTTCGAGGTGGTGGGTTTGGGGTAGGCTGGGTGGGGCGGAAGTTGTGTGGTTGATTTGGACTTTTTTTTAATGTTATTTAAGTACTGATTGAAAGATCATATCGTTTCAAGTACTGATAAAAAGAGCTTACTTGGTTGGGTTATACAAGCAATGCATAATTAAACGAATTTCCGGTGATTTATCCAATCGCGGATTTTAAAGTCTTAATCACGTAAAGGTACGATTTTAGAAAAATCTTGTTTAACCTGTTTTATTTTGGTTTTAGAAAATAAAATACTCAAAGTGCTGCATAATCGTTTTTGCACTGAAACGATTTGAAAGATTTTCTTTGTACGTGTGATATAATATCAAGAATTTGTATATATTTCTAAAGAATTGGGAACAAATAGTATCACGTAATAAGAATTTAATTTTTATTTTTATTAAGAATTTAATAATTTTTTTTAAAATTTAAAAAAAGTTAAATCAAAATTCACAAAATTATGCAGACTATGAATAACCAAGTGAATGCATTCCGAGCATATCCAGACAGTGTCTCACCGGACACGACGTAATCTACTTACACGCCTATACTGTTTACATTCTACTTCTATCTTATAAGTTTAATCAAAATTTTGAGAGGAAAATATTATTATTTACTTCTTTTGTCACTTTGATTATCATATTTACGATATAGAAATCATTTTTAATGAAGTAGAATTTTATAAATCAATTAATTATACGCGGCTTAGTAAAAGTTTTTTATATCGTCATATTACACATATATAGTCAATAAATCGTAAAAAAATTACTATATAAATATTTAAACTATCTTAAACCCCTATATACTAACAAAAACAATGAAAACATTCCTAATTAGTCAATTTAAATTTGACTATCTCGCACATTACAGTAATTTAACTCGCGCGCAGCCCGCAAAGAAAAATTTAAAAACTTTCTAAAGCCAAATTAACAGTAATAATATCTAACACAAAATACACACAAGCTTTACTGCTTAATTGTCTCAATTTATTCTAAACAAGCCCCATAAAACCCCTACCCAACCCCTCAACCCTCCATTGTTATATCCCTCAACACAACCGAACGTCAACGCAACGAATATCAATACAATCTCATAATCGCTAATTGCAAAGCGTCGTTCTCAAAGCACTTTCGACTCGTTACTTTGTCGTAAAAGAAAAAAAGAAAAACACACGGCGCACCGTAAAACCGCGACAAAGGCCCGCGCTTAAGTATCCGTCGTCAATCATACGCGCGCGCAAGCGTCATAATTTTGCGCTCGCAGGAAAATTCGCCCCGTTAAAAACCAGCCTCTTTTTTTCCATCGCCACTTCTACGGCTATTTTACGCGGGAAAAAAAACTGTAGGTGTTTTTTTTCTTCTGCTCGATAATGTCACGTGCGAGCTTGAAGAGAGAGAAAAAAAGCGAGAGAGAGGATCGTAAATCATCGGAATTACGTCCATTAGAGTTTTTAATGTTTGTTCTGCTTTTGAAATTATCTCGTTTCTTTAATGATTCGCGCTTCGGCTGCGAGGAGCGGTTCGATTCTCTGCGGGTTTATTGTCCGAGCGCGATTAGGCGATCAAGTGCGTAATATGCGTCAAAAGGCGACGGTGGGATTTCTCTTTTGCTCCGTGAGTAATTGGTGTGCTCGGCGCTTTGTTGTCAAAATGCTGTAATTATGGGTGATTTTATGGCGTGATGCGGCGGGTTTTATTTTTGACGTTTCGGACTGGGGTTTATTATTTTCGAGACTTATTGTGGCGTTTTATAGAAAGATGACACTTTCGATTTTAATCATTTGACTTTTTAAATATTTTTATTGAAAGTATTTTATTAGTATATTTATATTTATCAGCCGATTAAAAAAATTATCATTTCTATTTGTTTGATTATATTTGTCCATAATATATACAAATATTGTACAAAAATTAAAAAAAATAATTTCCGCATTAATCTATAAAACTTTTTCAATTCGAAATGATCAACCAACAATTTTCTCAAACAACCAAGTCCGCCAAATCTCACCAAAGCCGACCCGCTTATTCATCTGTCCACCTTCCACAAACATTCCCAACAACTCCCCGATAACCACCACCATTGCATAACCCAGCCTTCGAAAAAAAAATATCAACGCCCCCTAAACACTCTCCTCTCAGCGCTTCGCGCGCGGCGCTCGCTCAAAAGAGCAGGTCACGCGCTCGCGAATGGAAAGTGAAAATCGGAACGCGCGCGGCGATTAGAAAAGGCGAATTAGCATGCGCGTGGCGGAGGTGTGCTGGCGGCGATCTCTTTCGCTGCAGGCGTAGTGGCGCAACTTTTGTCGATACATGTATATATACGCGTGCATATATATGCCCCGGTGATAATCCGAGGCTGACGGCGGAGGATTGGTTGGTCGTGTCCGGTTGCGAGAAGCTGGGGTTTGGGGTGATTAAGGGGGAGCGTAGTGGTTCTGATTTATATTGGTGACCTACGTGACTAATTATTAAACTATTATTTTAAGATAATTAAATCAATAATTAGATAATGATTAAGCGAATTAAATGAATAATTAAATAATGAATAGTGAGGCTGTAGTCAATTTGCTACTAGGTAATTTTTTCAATTGGTTAATTTGTTACTTTACTAAAATTTGAAAAATAAATTTGATTTTGAAACTGATCAGATAAAGTGAAATTTTTAACTGTCTGGTAGAATATTTGAAGTAATTATTTTTCTAAGTTTGAGAAACGAGATAATTCTTTTATACATATAAGATTCTATCATCATTGTATTATTGTAAGTTTAAGAAGTTCAAGTCTACTTGGTCTTTTATACGAAAATTTTATTGTCCGTCGAATTGAATAGAAACATTAATTTTTTTACTCCCTTTTCGTTAAATTCAATTGCACATTTTACCAAGCTTCCCTCACAGTAATCCGTTTAAATCACGCGATATCGAAACAATGGAGAAGTTGAAGCACTTACTTTTCTTCCGGAAAGCAAAAGGAAATCATAAGACTTTCGTACTGCATTGCTGCCATAATTAGCCGATTTCTTCATGATACCTAGCAACAATTTATCCTATTAAACTAATCGTCTCATCTCATATTTTTCATTAGTAAACGTTTCTTTAAAAAATATAAATGACTGTAATAGCGATCGAAATAATAGTTAACGTCGAATTTAATTAAAAACTAATCGTTTTAAAATGGTCTAATCTCGTAAAATACTTAACAAAATCAATTAATTTTCCACGTGTTAAAGATTTTATTCGCCTGAATCATTTTTACGACCCATTTATATAATACAATTAATCTTATTAAAAAGATGAGAGAAAGATGAGAGAAATTACATAATACTGCGTTGCATCGGATTGTGGAACATCCCAACCTCTCCTTAAGCCTGCCTATATAGTCTATGACTCTTCGAAAGAGTCTCCTCTTCGAAAGTACGAGTTGCATAACGAGCTGGCATTTTTAGTGTGCTGCAGTTATGTAATATTCAAAACAAATGCACGAACATGAATTTCAATGCAATCAATTGCATTATATTAACGGGACGGAATTATGTCACGGCATTTGTCACGTTTATATGGGGATTAAAATAGACATAATGGACGGATTAAAATATTGTGATCGTTTAATAAAAATTTCTTTTTTTATTACAAGTTCCGAGTGCTATATTAAGTACTGTAAATTTTCAAACTTTTAACTCTATTAAAATTACTACTTTTAATTGAATAATATTAAAAAACCATAAATTTCACCTTTGAATAAAATAAATTACAAGTCTCGCTTGTAAGGCGACATATTTATCAATTACTTTGTCCTACACAAGCACGCGCTTCTTAATATTCATTTATTCTTCATCGAAAGTAAACGCGAACTCATAAACTCAACGATATAAATCAGCGACCCTTAAATAATCGATTTCCATATCGCGTAAATCCCCATAATCATAACCTGACAAATTCGAAACTATCCGTCATCCCGAAAAAATCGAGGCCGCTCGCAAAAATTCGTCCATCGCTATAAATACGCAAAGTATAGACTCTTACCTCAAAAAAAAAAACACGTCCTACTCGTCCGCGAAACTCCGTCTGCGAGGAGAACCAGTCGATCCTCTCCGCGCGCAAAAGAACAGAAAGCGAGACCTGAAAAATAAGAAAGCAGAAGAGCAGCTCGCGAAGAAAGTGACAAGTGGCCGATTCTTTTTCCCTCTTCCTTTTCTTCGCTCTCTTTCGGCGACCTTTTCCTTTTCGACGCCGGCGCGTGGCGACCTCGAAATTATAAAAGCGGCCTCGCGTTCACTTTTTTTTCGCTCGCGGTGTCTTCTTCCCTTTTTTTCATGAGAGATCGGCGCGAATTTGATTTCTTCCTTATTGAGGTTTTTTTGCGGGAGACGGTCAAATCGAATCATCTTTCTGAATAGCTTTTATGGAGTTATATCGAGGAGGACTTAAATGGTGTCTAATCTCTCGTGGCTATTAAGTTCAGTAATCTATTGATTACATTAATAAAAATATGGTAATTAGTAATAAAGATATTGTATGAATTTTTATAAGGTTTTTTACGAGTAAATATAAATCACCTGGACGTAGAGATTTTATAATAATTTTTTGCTCGGGCTTTATGGATGAAAAAAGATGGACGTGTAAAAAAGTGTTGGAAACACGTGCTTCTGATGAAATCTAAAAAAACCGGTAATTAATTTAAATAATTAATATCTAAGTATAAAAACCGTTTTTCAGCAGACAGAAGTTGTACATAAATACATTGGCGCCTGGCTACTAAAAAAAATATTATAATCCATACACTTAAAATACTTATTAAGCCGTTCAATAAATCGAAAAATTTGTTAATCACGACCATAAACTCCTCCGTATCAGCGGACAAACATTTAAAAGCCGAAAGCGCCATTACAAGGAAAAAGTTCCACGCATAAAAATATCCGCGCCCATATATCCGATGCGTCCGTGGCGCCGGCGCGAAAATATATATTTATTCTGGACTTTCGATAGTCCACATACCGGAGAATTTCCGGGTCGGCTTTTCGGGCTCTCTTACTTTCATCGCGGCGCGTGCGCTCATCGGATTAAAAGACGGACTCCGTCTGCTCCCTTTCGAAAAAATAAAATTTCGCGCTATCGTTCTCGCTTTTACCTGAAACTCGAATTTTGCGTTTGGCCCAGAAAATTTTACGAGGATTATTTGCATTTTCTTCGCTCTGATTTCTAACGTGAGCTGGTTTGTGTGAGCTTTATGGTCGTTTTGAGAGTGGGAATAGGAAATGATGTTTACGTGTTTTTCGATATTTTCGTTAGCATAAAAGAAGAAATTACCTTGGTTAATGAAAAATTACTAGAAAAGCAATTCGACGGAGAGGAAAAGTGTCATTAGCTAAACGCTTTGTTGATTTGCAAAATTAATGAAACGGTATAAATATTAACAAGGTCTCATTTACGAGTATTATGATTCTATTGTAAGCGTCATTTCATTATCACGAATGCTTTTTGCCAGCTTATTAAGACACGCGTCATTGTAGGAAATCATGAATTCGACTGACAAAGCTTAATCGTCAAATTTGTTTTGTAAATTTCTAATAATGAGCAGTAAACACTCTAAAAACGCATGATTCAGAGTATAAGAGCATTAAACATCTTTATAGTCACAGATAAAATAGCAATTTTTCCTAGAGCCTCTCAACTAAAACTAAACAAGATAACCCAAGAAAACCACTTTAAAAATGAATCTCCAAGTTTCTTTCTCTAGAAAGTTCGAAAGTTCTCGATGCAAATTAAAAAGTATCCGCAAAAATCTTCCCCCCCACTAATCCCCAGCATCCTTCACCTGCCATTTTTCTCATCCCATCCCTCCGCCAATCCTTAATCATCGATATCGACTCCTCACCTTAATGACAAGCCTCGCTTCCTCCGCGCGGAAAAAAAAAGCGAGCCAAGGATCGCACTCTCCAGATGCCCCCGCGCATTTTCCTCGAATTTTCGCCGCTTTCGAAAGGCTTTTTACGTAATTCGCAGATAGCGCTTAATTATTCGCATTGTCCGATGGCTCCGAGTCCTCGGATCGGATTTCTCGTTGCCTCGGCTATCTCGGCCGCTCGTTTAGATATGCACGCGCGAACGCGGAAATCGGCCGGCTAATGCCCGCTGCGTTATTGCTCAAGTTTCGC
Source organism: Eupelmus urozonus (assembly GCA_900480035.1). NCBI lineage: Eukaryota > Metazoa > Arthropoda > Insecta > Hymenoptera > Eupelmidae > Eupelmus > Eupelmus urozonus. Next base: position 33,338 of record UELX01000232.1, on the reverse strand, counting down.
ACAATTACAATGTCGAAGCCGGTAATTAAGGGTCGATTACGTCTCCGGCTTACGCAAGCGGGCGTTTTTCTTTTCGCGTTTGAAAAATCGCGGGGTAAGAAAACGGGTTTGATGCATTTCTTTTTGCATACATACAGAAGCGGAGAAAAAAGAGTCTCCGCTGGGTCTTACGACACGCTGCATTGTCGGGCGCATATTTCATTTCGTACGCCGTCGTGAGAGAAAATGCGAATGCATTGACTAACTGCCGGCGTTTTTAGCTGGACGCTGGATTTTTCTGGGATGCCGATTACTTTGATGAATGGCGATAATATGAGTTAGCGCCTAGTGGCTTCGCGAATACTGCGCGACGCGCGCTCGATACGTCGATGGTTATTTATTTCGATATGTAGTTTTGCCTAGGGATACTTTTTGAAAGCGCTGCTTTTTGGATTATGTAAGCCGCTGATATAACTTTTAATGCGTCCCAGTTTTATGATTTTTTTTAATCTAGAAGTATTTATGATTCGCTACTTCTTTTAATCGCGTACGGCGAATCGATTATGTTTAAATAAAATTTCACTTGCAACACGAAGATTTAACAAATATTTGCGCTCACTTAACAACGTCATCGTCGCTCGGTCCTAATAATATGATTACAAGCCTCGCCAATCCAGCGCGCAGCGGAGCGCGACGTGATTTTCCGCAACTCGCACGGACGCAACTGCCAAGCTATATATTTTCAAATTCCCCGGGCAAAACCTTCCACTTTTTCGTAATCCCCCGTATACACACCAAAATTCAAGAGCAGCTGCCCGTTTCCTCGTCGTCGAAATAAGGTCACAGAGCGAGCGCTGCTCGAAAAATAACGAGGCGTTAAGTGTCTCGTAATAGGCGAGGATAAAAAGCGGACTTTTGACGGCGTGTTTGTACTTTTACTCTCGAATTCGCGCAAAAAACAATCGGCGCTTTCCTTTCTCCCGATATGACGTGATTAATAATAGCGAGGCGTGAAATTGCAGGGACGGAGAGAATTAATTCTGTGCCCCGCGTCTTCGTGATTACGCGGATTTTATGCGTTACGCGTCGCGGGGAAGGTACTTTTATAACGTTTTATGCGAAATTTATTGCTGATAGGGTAATGAATATGTAGTTAGGTTTCGTTCGGTTGGAATTAAAACATATAACGAGGATATTCGAAATTGATTTGATTATCGGGTGCGGAATATTACGAAAATTTATGCACGTAATAGAGCGCCGGGACTTTATTGCAAGTTTGTTTTGAAGAAACGTGAATTATTATTTTTATTAACTTTCCAATACCCCGGGAAGTATTTAAATTATGCCTCCTTGCGTAATTTTGGAAAACGCTTTTCGGCATCCTCCTTTTTCAAACTGATTTCTTTGATTCGGTCAATCCGAGGCCTACATGCTCACGTCATAAAAAACCGACTCGTCCATAAAAAAAGCTTAAGCACAACCGTCGGAATCGTCAATAAAAAGTATGATATACGACCAACTCGAGTGAAATTCGCAGTAAACGTCGAGAAGGAGAAAACTTAATGAAAAAAACGAAATACCAGAGTGAAACTTCTAATCTCGGGTCGATTAAAAATAAAGTCGCCGTTTCGAATGCGCGGATAAAGTATCATGAATTTTCAAAATCGATTTGCGCGCCGAGCATATAGGATCTTAATTGCCTCGGCGCAATATCTCGCATGGATCGTGACAAGCAGTTACTTGACCGAGCGGAGGGAAGAGCGAATTAGCTGTCGATGCACATCGATGAGCCAGGAGGCTTATGGATATTTCGAAGTAGGAGCGTGCGTACGATTTATTAAGCTGGAATTATACGTTTTTTTCTCCGCGGCCGATTGCTCAATGTCTGTTTGCTAATAGCTGCTGGCGGCCAGCTTGGAGGGTTTTTAATTAAAGGAGCGATGATAAAAGTTTTCTCGTTGTTTGCTTGATAAATGATTTGGTCGGGTGATTTTGAGCGGCAGGTAGTTTTAGGTGGATTTTTATTATAGAAGGCTTAATTGTATTAATTATTGTTAATTTTTCGTTCTTAAAATATTTGATAATTTATTAATAATTATTATGAACTTACCCAATTAATCGGCTAATGGAATTCATAATAAATTAAGCGCAATTAATTTATATTCGTGTTTTTTTAATATCGTAGTTTCGAAATTCCCTTTCAAATATTCACTTAACGTTACAAATTGAAAAACACTTATTTTAGAATTTCAGAAAGACGATAAGTATGATAAGAAATATTGAAATTGGAATGCACAACATAAATCAATCAATCCATAACCCAATCGAAAAAGCCCCCCAGAAAAGACGAACACCATCTCAAATCAGTCAATACAAAAAATACATACATACAGGAACACGCTATCGCAAAGCCGAAAACACACCTCATAAATCAATCTACCTTCCCCATACCTCCGAAAAAATCCCTCCACCCATCTCTAAACCGGCAACATCATCTCTAAACCTTTGCAAACCCGCCGACGATCGGCTTGGTAGCAAATTGCAATTGCCGATCTCCGATACGAATCTCGCCTATAGTAAGTAAGCAGCGGCGCATCGTGACTCGGAACTTTCGACGTAGGCGTCTTAAGGAATCGAGGAGAGAGCCGTGGAAGATCCGCCGGCGGCGATATAGATATGCTAAAAACGAGAGCGGCCCGAGCGGCATCGAAGTCACCGAGCGTAGGCTGCGCGACGGGCATTTGAATTTCCGCGGAACTGGCTGAGATACGAGCGGAAGTTAGATGCGAGCTGCGATTGTGGGATTCTTGGTATATGCGGGAGGATGAAGATTTGGTTTGAATGGTTGGAGATTGGATGGGGGAGAGTGGGAGAGATCGATGTTGTTGATGGTTATGAGTGTGTTTGATTTAGTGAATATGGGGAGATTTTAGTGGTGGTATGGATTTTAGAAGTTTAATAAAAACGCAGGAGGTAAATAAAATGTAGTTTATCAACTGGCTGGCATTAGTAGCTGAATAGGTTCTCGTTTAGACTTTCGTTAAATCGAGAATTTGCTATTTTTATCCCGGCTTACAAATCGCAAGTTGCAGTTACAACTTTCAACATTAATTTTATCACTGACTAGGACATTAATAACATAAATGCAGTTTTGAAAGTTGCAAATGTGCATTTTAACCTTGAAGCTTCAGAACAATTGGACATTTCTATGCAAATTTTATTTATAAAACGAAGTACATATTTATTAAAAGTATTCTTTTACTACAAATCGATAACACACAAAGATTGAATATGAAAATAACAGTTTACACAAGTTTGAATTATTATTTAAAAAATTATTTACTTTATTGACTAGATAAAAAATAAATCAGACACTCTTCACCATTAACCAACCTTAAACCAACCACATAATAAATTTCAAATTTCTCATTCCAGGCATCAGCATCCCGCGCCACTCTTCCAACAACCACGCGCTGCCCTCGGGCTCCGAGATTGTCAGCCAAGTCCGCACCAACCGCCCAACAAGCCCCATAGCCCACGAGGGCCTCAGCAGCCTGGCCGGAGTCTGGTCCGAGCTGCTTCTTCGGGACATCTCCAGCCCAGTTCTGCCAAAGCGACGCGAGGACTGCTGCAGACCTGGCTTCCGTCATCCCGAATGCTGGCCCAGCCTGGACGAGCAGGGCAGATGCCTGAACTACTGGCGCGCTGTGCCCACCCTCAGCGCCCACAGCTGCCACTTTGAGGCCAGGGAGATCATGAACGGTGGTTCCGGCTATCTGGATGGCTCGGATATCTACGGGAACAACGATGATAAATTGCACAAGATGAGGACGTACATCAGAGGAAGGGTGGACATTAGCCAGTGCGAGTTGTGTAATAGAGCTAACTACTCGATCGGACACGTGTACCAGGCTATTCTGTCCGAGCATAACAGGATTGCCGAGAAGCTGGTTGAGATGAACGAGCACTGGGATGATACCAGGGTTTATCTGGAGGCCAGACGAGCCGTCGTTGCTCAGGTGAGTTGGTCAATTGTCTGGATTTGGTATACAGGTGCAGCTGTGTGTGTTGGTTTGAATTTCAAAATTCATTAATGATGTTTACGGAGTGGTTTAAGTGAAGATCATTTGAATAAAGGATGCGCAGAGTTGTGAAAGAACCGATACTTTGATCGCATTCGAATGTGGCGTGTACTTTATTTTCTTGTTTACCAAAAATAAATTTCAAGTCTAAATGAGGCAATCTCGCATCTGATGCAAAGCTATTTGAATTTGTAAAGATGTTGCTAAACAATTTTATCGTGAGGTACTTGACATAGATTTATCATTTGACTTTGAAGTAGGCAGATTAAGATTCCTTGAATAAAGAATACAAAGTTGCCTTTCTAAAATAAATATCACAGTAAACTCTTCCACAGCTTTTTTACCATTCTTACTATAATATATTCAAACGTTAACAAACCATCACTCACAAACATAAAAAAAAACATTTTCTCATCAACCTCATAAACTCTTAATAAACCATCACCCAAATCTTCCAACAGCTGCAGCACGTAACGCTCAACGAATTCGCTCCGAGCATCCTCGGAGAAACAGCCTACGCAGACCGCGAGCTGACCCCCACTAGCAGCGGCTTCTACAATGGCTACTCGTCGACGAATCGCGGTGGTGCGATCGACGCTGTGGCCCTAGCTGCCCTTCAGGCTCTCACCTCGCTTAAACGCGACGAAAGCTCGGCTCTAGAAGAGCAGGTTGTCCTGGCCGCCAAGAAGGTGAGCCTTGACATCGTCGAGCAGGATGCTCCTCAAGGATGGGAATCAAGTGCTCTTCTGGTTCACGCTGCGAGGGATCATGGATTGCCGGGATATGTGGAGTTTGTCAACTACTGCTCGAATGGACAGGTTCAGGTGGGTTGGAGTCTCTTGGCTTTATCAGAATTTTTTTCAGAATTGAACTGATACTGAATTTAATGTGAATAAATTTTGCTATACTCAAAAACAAAAAAAGTTTCAAGTAATTTATCGATAGAATAAGTTTAAAAATTATATAATTTAGATAAAGATAATTTATAATTGTATTTAAAACTGTTACTTAATTCTCGTACTGGCAGATCTCCACAGGAAATAATATACTTAAGGTAGTAATTCTGCCATCAATCATAATATCTAAAAGTGTTGAGTTTTGCTTTAAAATTTCATTTTATACTGATATAAGTACGATTATCGTTGACTGATTGACGTAAATCCGCAGCTTTCACAATGATGTGACGCATTTAGTCACGCTTTTTTTTTACTGTAATTATATGTTTTAATACGTGATTGATCGGGTCCTGATTTATTGAACGTCAAAATTTCAATAGCGAAAAGTTCACGGTATATTTTATAGTATCAAAAACTTATCGGTATCAATTACGTTTTTCTATATAAACTTATAGATCTATATAAAAAAAATTATGCTTGATAAGCTATGAAAGCTATTGAAGACAATTATTAAATTCCTTTAAAAAAAAGTGAAAAAAATTTTAATATAATCTGCTGCTACACTACTAATATTCCTGAAAATTTTCTAATTAATCATTAATCATCTTTTTCACAGATCCAAAACTTCACCAGTCTGACAAGATTTATGAACCCTGCGGACGTTGCCCTCCTGCAAAAGATTTATTCGCGTGTTGAGGACGTTGACCTTCTCCTGGGTGGTACTTTCGAGGTTCCCACTGAAGGAGCAGCCGTAGGCCCAACCTTCGTCTGTCTCATGCGCCAGCAGCTGATCAAACTGCGCAATTCCGACAGATTCTGGTACGAAAATGACATTCCACCGTCCAGCTTGACTCCCCAGCAAATTACCGAGATCCGCAAGGTCTCGCTGTCCGGCATCCTCTGTGCCAACTCGGGCATCGCCAAAATCCAGCCCAAGTCCTTCATCCAGCAGGATCCCTACCTCAACGTCAAGATCAACTGCGATCAGCATGGTCTTCTGGAACTGTCAGCCTGGAGGGAGGAGCCAATCCCTGCTGCTGTAACTGATAACCATATGACTACCACTGTAGCTACTGATACAGCAATGTCTCTGATTTCTGAAATCAACGAGGAGATGATCGCCGCGGCTATCAAGAAAGCCGAGCAGGATCTCATCGAGAGGAAACAGCTGGAGTATAACTCCTGGCTGCAGCAGAGGATTGCCGATCCTAAATCCCCTGCTGGTACTGCTGCCAGTTTCTCAAAGGCTAATAAGGACGCTCTACTCCTTGCAAACTCGTCGATTCTCTATGAGCTTGCCACCAACGAGCTCATCAATGGTCTTCACGGTCTCAAGAGAAGAAAGAGGCAGGCTTTTGACTCAGGTGATAACATCCTTGGATTCCCCAACAATGAGTTCAATGACATTCTTCAGAATGTCGACGTCTCCAGTTTCATCCCACGCAAACAGGCAACTAACCACGAGGAGATTGACTGCCCGGTTGACGATAGTCCCTGCGATCCTACAACTCCTTATCGTACCTTCTCTGGTCACTGTAACAATCTAAGGAACCCCAGCTTGGCAAAGTCTTTGACAACCTTCGCTCGGCTCTTGCCGCCAGTTTACGAAGATGGAGTTTCGAAGCCAAAACTTACTGGCATCACAGGAGCACCTCTGCCTAACCCTCGAGTCATCTCCACTGTCATCCATCCTGACATCTCGAATTTGCACAATCGCTACACCCTCATGGTGATGCAGTTCGCGCAGTTCTTGGATCACGACTTGACCATGACGCCTATTCACAAGGGTTTCGCTGAATCAATTCCCAGCTGTCGTTCTTGTGACTCTGCTCGCACTGTTCATCCGGAATGTAACCCCTTCCCCGTACCTCCCAATGATCACTACTACCCAACCGCTAATATCACCACTGGTCAGCGTCTCTGCATCCCCTCGATGAGATCACTGCCCGGTCAACAGCATCTGGGACCTCGTGAACAGGTCAACCAGAACACTGGTTTCTTGGACGCTTCTGTCGTCTACGGAGAAAATATCTGCATCGGTAATGTCCTCAGAGGTTTTAATGGTCGCATGAACATCACGAATCATCCCAGTCGAGGCAAGGATCTGCTACCGCAATCGCGTACTCATCCCGAGTGCAAGGCACCATCCGGTTATTGCTTTATTGGAGGTGACGGACGAGCTTCGGAGCAGCCTGGTCTGACTGTCATGCACACTATGTGGGTCAGAGAGCACAACAGGGTTATGGAGGGTTTGAGACTGGTAAATCCACATTGGGATGCTGAGAAACTCTTCCAGGTAATAACCGACTTTCCAAATCTCATAAATAATTATCCTTTCCGAATTCACTAAAATCAACTTTTTCATTTCCTTCAACTAGGAAACTCGAAGAATCATCAGCGCCATGCTTCAGCACGTCACCTACAACGAGTTCCTGCCCCGTATCCTCGGCTGGAACGCCGTCAGCCTCTACGGCCTGAAACTCCTGCCTCAGGGCTACTACAAGGAGTACTCACCCACCTGCAACCCCAGCGTACTCAACGAATTCGCCACGGCTGCCTACCGTATCGGTCACTCACTTCTTCGTCCTCATCTGCCACGTATGGACCGCAACTACCAGAACATCGACCCGCCAATCCTGTTACGTGACGGCTTCTTCAACCCCGACATGATCTACCAGCCAGAGATGATCGACGAGATGATTCGCGGTCTGGTCTCCACGCCCATGGAGACGCTCGACCAGTTCATCACCGGAGAGGTCACCAACCACCTGTTCGAGCAAAGAGGAATCCCACACTCCGGTGTCGATTTGATCGCGCTGAATATTCAGAGATCGAGGGATCACGGATTACCGTCTTACAATAATTACAGAGCGCTCTGCAACCTGAAGAGGGCGACGACGTTTGATGACCTGTCGAGGGAGATGGCGCCTGAAGTGATCGCCAGATTGAAGAGGGTCTACACGTCGGTAGATGATATCGATCTTTTCCCAGGTTGGTTGACTTGATAATTAGACGGTGATGGCTAGTAATTGGGATTTTAGAGACTTGGCTTTAATGTGACGGGATGAGAATTTGAAAACTTTTTATTTGGGAATTCGAAAAAAATATTTTCAGTTGCTTTTTAATTAATGATGATAAGTAGCTCTTTTAAACTTTCTCTCTAGAATATTCTGAAGGGGATAAAAAATTTTAATGGAAAATAAGTTTCACTTACAAAAACTGTAAAAAAACTTTCGGTCAAGTGTATACCATATCAATACGATTTGAATTAAAAAAAATTATTAATAATTTTATAAGTAATTATTATTATTAATATTAATATGTAAATTAGCAACACTTGATGTAATTAAAAATGCTGCTTTACAAAAAATACTTTAAATAATAATAAATTTCAAATCATAACTATATCAAAAATTTCCAATGTCCTACAGGTGGTATGAGCGAGCGACCGCTCCAAGGCGGTCTGGTCGGTCCGACCTTCGCCTGCATCATCGCCATCCAGTTCCGCCAGTCGCGTAAGTGCGATCGCTTCTGGTACGAGACAGACGATCCCAACATTCGTTTCACCGAGCACCAGCTTGCCGAGGTCCGCAAAACCACCTTGTCTAAAATCATGTGCGAGAACATGGATCATCACACGGACATGCAGCGCGCCGCGTTCGATTTGCCGTCCAACTTCCTTAATCCACGTGTGCCCTGCGGTTCGATGCCCCACATGAACTTTGAGGCTTGGAGAGAGACGAGGCACGGCTGTCAAATTGGAGGAAGGAACGTAGCTGTCGGCGAGTCGGGCTTCCCTACGCCCTGCACCAGCTGCGTCTGTACTGCTGAAGGAGTGAGTTTTTAAAAATTGTTTCTTTTCTTTTTTATTATTTTCAATATCAATGAAACTAATTTCATCTTTATTTCATTTTCAGACTCATTGCGCGTCGCTGAGAGTAACAGACTGCAACCAGCTGCTGCGCGAGGCATCACGAGAGGCAATCCTGCGCGACGACGTCTGTACCGCTCAGTGTGGCTTCGTCCTTGCCGCGTCGGAGAGCGCGTCCAACTTGCAATTCAAATCGGCCAACACCTTCCCAGGCTTCCCCCAGCAGAGGAGCACCTTCCGCAGCTCGTTCGGCACTTCGTCGTCGTTCAACGGCTTCAAGCTGCCGGATCTCTCGCAGTTCATTGGCTGAGCGTGCGCGCCAAGCAACGATATAGTTTAGACATAAACGAAACGTGCCAATAGAAATTACTTTCTCAAAGACTCTGCGAGCACCAGTGGGTTCGATTCAAACTCAACGATCATAGATGGTCAAAGACCATGATTGCGAAATTTCGAGATTGGTAATGAAAGAGAATAGCGGGTACTGCGTAGAAGAGTGCCCGGCTTGTATGTAGGCAGAGGAAAGCTTGAGGTTGCAGTTAATGTAAATATAGATTATAAGCTACAGGATTCTTAGTGTTTAAGTGCATTTACATGCGAGTTTTTTAATTTCTTTGTAAGCAAACGTAAGAGGTGGCTACGAGAGTCGCTGTTTCGTGCTCTCTTGCGCTTCCCTGTAATTATAAGTAATTAATTAACGATTAAGTAATACGAGAACTTTATTTCTATGCAGCAGATAAATAGAGGCGATCCAGTTTATTATAATGTAAATCAATTTTCTTTTCTTGGATTCAACATGCGCCATCTTATCGCACACAGTGAGTCAAGGTTCTCGTGTTAATATTCTAACTTTAGAGAGGCGCTACCAGAAACAAATATGTAAATTGTCGATATCGCTCGTACGACGCTAATTGCATCTGAATATTTTTATTCAAGTATCGTAACTGCCATTGATCTTGGCGTTGGATTTGCTTGCGTGTAACAATAATAACAAACTTTTAAGGTAGATTTTTGTGCGTCGTAGATTCTTGTAAACCTCCCTTTTATTTTTAATTTACAAGCTTTATACATATTCTTTTTTTATGATACAATTATAATATGGCATGTATAACGTTAATAAATGTTAATGTTTATTTTTCATTGTTTGTCTATCATTATACAAATAAATATAAAGTCCATATCACAATTCCACGTCCTAAGCATTTGAGCGAGTAAACTTAGAGCTCGAAGACGAAAAAATGAAAAGTGACGGAATATTCCATTTTTATTTCCGAAGTTTTTTTGCATTCGTTTATTTACACGAAATTTCGTCTTAAAATACTCAATTGAATGTGAAAAATACTATGAATTTGTGAATTAAAAAACGTATTTTTTGACATTTCAGTCTAATCTCAATGATTGATGATCCTTGTTTTGAGGATTTTTTAATATTTCCTCAATCAATACAAGTTAGAGATTTAGGAAGTGAATAATTATTCGATATCACTTCAGTCTTAGTTGGCGGTAACTTCCTGTTTGTTGTTCACTATAGTTGAATTTTCTTGTATTGTTGGAGGTTGTTCAATACATCGCCATAGTCCATAAGTCTTGCCGACAGTTGTCTGCCACAGTCTCAAAGTTCCGTCTTCAGAGCCACTAGCATAAAGTTCACCATCCGGTGAAAAACGTATGCAGTGAATAGGTCCGAAATGTCCTTTAAAAGATTCTGTAAAAAAAAAGTATGTTTTAAAACTGTCTTTTACAAACAACATCTATAAGTTGAAGCGTGTTAATTATTTTCAAAATAAAATTGTTAATTTTTGTATTCTTTACATTTTTTGGGTTTATATAACTTTTCATAACGAGATCTGGGTTTGAATGGGTACGGTATGTTTGAGAATGAAGCAATCAAAAAACAAAACTGCATACCCTGCAGTCACATAATTTTTAAACTTCTAAAAAATTAAGCGTAGTAAAAAAAAGTTTACTTGAATAATCATTTAATAAAACTCGAAAACATACAATCATAAATATTATTTTAGTAATAGACATTTGCTTCTCTTTAAAATCAATTGAAATTATAAATTGAATAATAATAAAAAGTAATTCAATAAACTGAAGCAAATAAAAAATTAAATTATTAAAATAATACCCAGTAAACAGGTCTTTACTTTCATAAAAACAATATAAGAGTTGTAATACATTACATCAAATGTTAATTTTAAAAAAATAATTCCAAATCACACAAATTTTCGACTAAAAAATGTAGAAAAACAATTGTAAAATAAAAACTTTAGTTTTCGATTATAACAATTTCAATAATATATGAAATTAAAAGAAATATTATTAGAATAAAATAAAAAAATAAAATAAAACTAAATTGTCAGATACATACCTATTTCTACTCCAGTAGTGTAGTCGAATTTGTACACTTTCAAGTCCTCACCTCCACACACAAAGATACTGTTGTCAGGATGTAAGCTTGCACTGTTGACTTGTGTTGGCACCGTGAACTCACTTAATTTAGTCAGTCTATTGGAGAAAATAAAAATTTAAATTAACAAGAATTAAAGTATTCAAGAAGGTAAAGGATTTTTGTTTCAATTAGTTATCAAATTGTTAAGAAAAATAAAAAAAATGAAATATTACTTTATTGTATCTTATTATGGAAAGTAAGAATGTGTAAGCACGTTGTTTTCGCTAGGCCAAGGCTAATTAGAAAAATACGAAAGTGAATGGGACATGATTCATATCAGCTCGGAGAAAAATAGATGATAAGGTCAAACAAACAAATATCCTTGTAGAGTATGTATGTATTGGAAGTGTATAAAAATATAAAAACTTGAACTGAATTCTTATAGTATAACAATTAAATATTCTTTTGTGGAAAAGCTATGATAATTATCAAAATTAAAATTTAGTAAAAGAAATAATTATTATCGATTTTTTTTTAATTTAAAAAGTTACTTTTCATTACTTTAGTAAATATTAACATAAAATTTTCATTTGCATTTAATCAAAACAGTTGTTTTAGTAATAAAGAGTCATAATATACTTACTCCTTACTATCCCAGAAGGTAACTATGTTGGCATGAGTCGTTGTAATGATCTTTCCATCTTTTGAAAGCTCCATAGAGCGAGGAACAGCTGGAAAATCTAATTTTTTTACCTCTTGACCACTTTTTTTGTCCCAAACTCTTAAAGTTTTGTCATCTGCACAGCTTATTAACAATTGATCATTGTCATAAAAGGTTACGTGCCTTATTCCATTGGTATGTCCAGATAAAAGCTTAAAAAAATATTTTCTTTCAATAAAACAATTATAATGAAGATAAACTAAACATTTTGTTAAAGGTTTCTAATTAAAATACTATTTATAAACAATGTCTTTACTTAATGTTTACTGTATAAATAATTTATACCAATAACTTACTTGTGGATCAGCATCCGTTTTATTAAGGTCAAAAATTCGAATAAGTTTTTCATTGGAAGCAGTAGCTAAATATGCAGAATCCTTACTGAAGTCTACAGCTTTTACTATATGATTGTGCTGGAAGGAATGTAATTCTTCGCCTTTAATTGCATCCCATACTTTGGCAATGAAATCAGCAGCTCCGGTTGCTGCCTTAGTAGCCTCAGAATTTAAAGCAACACCCCACACTGCTCCTTTGTGTCCTTCAAAAGTTCCAATCCAGTCTCCTGTATCTCCTTGCCGTAACATAGGTTTTCCATCTAAAAATAAATCAGATAATGCTTTTATTACCTTGAAGTTGTTTGATTTTATTTTAGTAAAATTCAAATATTTATATACTTAATAATAAATTAAAATTGTACATAAAAAAATTAAAATAAACTTATTTAAAACATATTTTTGAATTATTAAGAGATTATGAACTTGACTTTAAAATGGCATCATTTTATATTTCAAATAAAAACTAAAAATTCAGATTACTTGTTTCAATATAAAATTATCGATACAATTAGTACATTTTTCTATGTATACCAAATCTACTTTTTCTATTTTACAGAATTAATTATAAAATATTTATTTAATGAGGTGATACAAGTGATACTTGAATATTATTCTTTGAATAATTATTTATAAACAACCCTAACTGTCCACAGAGATAATATCAATTCTGTTACATATTACAAAATTAAATTAAATAAAATTTCTTAAGACAGTTTTTGAATAAATTAAAAAAGAAAAGGTTGATTTAGTAAGATATAAGCTAATAAATGGAGAACTTGTTTTAACTTTTTTTATACAATTTGATGAGGCTTAAATAAATTAAGCAATACAATTAATTGTATATATTTTATACAAGATCAATTGACTCATATATGCTTTATTTAAATTATTATTAATTACACTTTTTGTAAATAACTATATCTTTAACTATAACTTACATAATATGAAAAACTACATAAAATTTTCGTCTAGTTTTAAGGATAAGCAAAATTTGCTGGTTTTCACTTCTAATAATAATCGTTTATTCAATTTGCACTTTTTAAATTTCATGCATACTCAATACTACTCTTTATGCAATAATAAGTACATCAAGAACATGCAAAATTCCTTTCTATAAGTAAATGTAAATGTACAATTCCTCTATTCCTCTGCAAATGTGCAAAAAAAGTGCACTTCCTTAAAACCCTAACCTCGAAAATAGAAATAAAACGATGCTAAAAAAATACATGATCCTGAAGACTAAAAAGTAACCGAAAAAAACAATAAATTTAAAATTACCTTTGCAAGCCGATATCAGATAATAACCAGAATCCGTGACATCGGAAAAATGAAGATGAACAACGGGCCGTGTGTGGCCGCTGCAGGTTAACGGGGTCTGTCTCAGATTAGCCATTTTCTCCTATTATCACGCTCTCGACATTCGTAAAATCCAACGGAAAATCGCTCGCTACCTCAATTATGAATACACGAATCAATCAAAGGCACGCCGGCAAATGTGGAGCAACGACAGCAACACCTTCTTCTTGCGAAAACGGCACTTTCAGTAGAGTATAGGTATGTATATATACACACAGAACGAGTGGAGCGTTGTGGAATAAGTAAGCCGCGTGATGAGTGGCAAGATAGGTGAGCGGCGCGTTACTGAGCCGAGTTTGCGCTGTGCGCTCCGTTTTTCTGCGCTGGCTGGTTGTGAATGTGGAGGTCTGCTGTACCGTCACGTGGTAAACAGCTGCGAGTTGTGGTAAATAAGTGATCGTATTTTTTAAAAAAATTCTTGCGATTATGTGACCTTATTTCGAGTGAAATATACGTTCTATTTAGAGCTTTGGAATTTTATAATTTGTTTGTGAATCATTGTTGAGCACTGTTGAAGATCGTTCTTTGATAGTTTTTTCGTTTATTTTCAGTTAATTGACTTTAATTGTGTCTTTAAATAGAATTTCATGGTATTGCATATGGACCTGAAGTTCATCCAGACTATTTTTATAATTGTCATGCATATAAAAGGTAAATCATAGAATGTTCAGGATTATAAAAATAATTACATTGTAAGTGACTATTACAAAAACAAGTATTAAAATGTATCGTAAAAAGTTTATTGAGCCACATCTATAATCTTATCATCTCCTTTAAAGTGCATAAATGTTTTTTGATTTATTATTCCTGCATAGTAAATAGAATATGCAATGTAGAAAATCAATTCATCTAACTTAGATTTGCATTGTTTATAATTTGAAAATTTAAGCGTAAACAAGGAATGAATAACAATTAAGGTCATACTCTATTCGTGGAAAAATCAAATTTATTAGATTCATACAAATTTATAAGATTCTTAGTAACGATTATAATATTGTTAGAAATTAAAAACATATCTTAATTTTACGTTTATTATAGTTTTCTATTTTTATTTATACGATTATTTATTCTTTACTACGCATGATGCAAAATTATTTTAATTTCATGAAAATTTTGTTTCATTTGAGTAATATTGTTAATTCGAATTATTTTGTTTTTTAGAATAATGATTGATAATAAATAAATAGTTATTTACATTTATAAATTCTGAATTTGTGAAATCAATATAATTCAAATTATAATTATGTATTTCATATTTAAGTTAAGAAAAATTATTCAATATTAATTCTAAAAAATGTACTAGAGAAATAAAATTTAAATATTTAGTTTTGAATTTGGCGGAAAAAGAAAAGATCGATTATGTAACCATTTTACCGACTTGTAATAAGTACAAAGTTTTGAGGTTAATACAGTACTACTTAAAAAAATATATTAGTATTTATTATTATATGAATAGATATAAACTGTTTAAGTAATTTAATGGCTTTTAAATAAAAATTAAGTCATATTTAGTTTTAATTGTAAGTACGTAGAAGAAGATGTATTATAACGACCTGCATACTCATGAGCCGAAATAGCTCAGTTGGGAGAGCGTTAGACTGAAGATCTAAATGTCCCCGGTTCAATCCCGGGTTTCGGCAAGTTGAAAATTTTTTTATTTTTTAATGGAACATTATATATTTTTAGGTTTTTTATTTTTATTAATCATATACATAAATCAAATTTTTATATATTTATATCGCTATCATAATTGTTTAATATATAAATTATAAAATATTCATTGAAGTAATAAGACTTATAAATAATAATAATATTTATTAATAATAATTATAATAATAATAATAAGACTAATTAACAAGTACTAGACAGTTTTTATATTATTTTCATCTCATTGCTTTCAGTAGTAAATTTATAGTAAAAATTATAAAATAGATATTTTACTGATTTTGACTATTTATTTTTAATATATTATTAACAGAATTATAATCTATATGTTAGATGTTTAAAAGATTTTAAAAGTATTTCTAAGAATTTTATTATAAACTTTGATATTTTATAAAGTTAATAAGTAATATTTTTCAAATTTACTTTTTTTATTTTCAAACTGTAATTATTTACAAAAACACGTTCATTAATTACTAGAAGCTCGAAGTAGCTTACTGACCCAGTTAGTTAACTTTCTTCTATTTTAATGGTATAACAAAACAAAAAAAGTATTCAGCATATTATATTTTGGAAAAAGTAACTAAATCAATAAATAAAATCCGAAGATTTTCATTCTTATCATTTATTTCAATAAATATATATAACGACTCTTAAATTATGATCAAACACCGAAACTCCATAAATTTATCATTCAAACAACGAAAATCCCCTCACAAAAATACGAAACTATAGACGCGCACAATAATCCCACATCACGAACTCTCCGCACACATTCTTCAATAAACTCGCAGCCAGCACTTCCATAAGCAAAGTCACATACAATTTTTGCGCATTCACGATCCCAATAGCAGAACAAACATTTGCGCGCGCAATAAAATTAAGAGTCATATACGCAGACAAAAATTAATTAAAACCCCATAAAAGTTCGCGCTCGCGCCGATGTGCAAACAGCGCAAACTACCTTCGCTCTCCGCGCTCCCGAGGAACGGAACAATTTCGATTTATGCCCGAATTATGTATGTGCACTCACGCTCGTCGGGAAAGCCAAGAGTATGGCAAAAAGGTG
Organism: Eupelmus urozonus; assembly: GCA_900480035.1. Taxonomy (NCBI): domain Eukaryota; kingdom Metazoa; phylum Arthropoda; class Insecta; order Hymenoptera; family Eupelmidae; genus Eupelmus; species Eupelmus urozonus. The sequence continues at coordinate 16,972 of UELX01000232.1, read as the reverse complement.
GAATTTCATCTCACGGCTTTGTTTTTTTTTGCCGATGCGAAAATGCTGCTTCGGGTTTTCTTGCTGGCAAAAAAAAAGGTAAGAGCCTCGTAGACTTTTTTAACGAGTGAGTATAGGAAAGTGGATTTTTAAAATGTAAATCAAAGGTGTATTGTCGTCTGAATTCAGACGTTTTCTCGGCTAAATGTTTTACGAGGGTAGCGATCGTAATGCGTAAATTTTAATCTTCATACTGAAGCATTTATTTGTACGTAGGAATTTTAACCTTATTCCATGTTCATTCTGTCTTCGGCCTCCATAAAACAGTTTATTGGCCTACATAGCGAGCGGTAATATATTTTGAATGAGAAATTGGAAGTGCAACTTTACTTGCGCGGCAGATATTTTATAATAGAAAGTTTGTATTCCGCCGTGCAAAATTAACATTTGAAGTTTTAAAAGCGATATTATGTATTTACCCCCGGTGCATCATGCTGTTTTTCAGTTCTTGCACTTTTAACGGGCACTTTGACAACTTTAGCTTTACTGCAGAGAGGCGCGCTGGCTTTTTTTTTTTATTGAAGTCTCGTTTTAAGTTAAAAAGTTCCGTTACGGTGCCGTTCTGAGTGGGGCTGCGGACAATGACGCGAGCTTTCGAGAGAGATTGTGTATTTCGTAGTATTGACAATATTTTTTTTTATGGGTTGACTAGGTAGAATGCAATTATTTGTTATGCTTTTTAGCCCGTAAGTTTATTATATCTCGTGGAGAGAAAAATCTGATGTCGGAAATGTGTGATAAACTTCTTGTAACAGCAGCTAACTCTCAAACTTATTTTGTTTATGCCAATTACGTTTGCATTATTCATGTCAGTTTGAAAAATTGTTCTGTTGAAACTGTGATAAAATATGGATTCAACGTCAACGCATGAAACAATTCTCAGCATTTCAACAATAATTTTCTATGCCCTCAAGCTTATATAGTTGAGTACATCTACTTTTAACTATATATCATAAATATAGAAATAAATTTGTCAAGTTGAAAGGCCGCCTGATACCCGGACAATCTCTTAAGTCACTGGTTTAAGCTCTCTGAGTCCTTCCGAAATCACGTTCCTAAGTACACTAAGACATGACGACGCGAACTTACCCGTGACGGCCGACTATATATAACGTTTATAATTCCGTGAAATTCCACGTAATCCTTATTTCCCGGCTAGTCGCCGGGTGTTTTTCTTTTATATCCTGAAATGACTCATAATAATCAACAAGTTAGATATGGTAGAACGAAACATTATGTCTAGACAAACTTGTGTACAAATCAGTATACGTAAGTTAAGATAAATGCGGCAGTGAATGAATATTTTATTATTTATAAAACTTTTAATAATCATGCAAAAATTCAAATTTTTTTGCACTCTATTTTATTGCATTCATTATTATATTCTATTTTAATATTGTACTTTATTTTCTTTTCTAGTTGTATAAAAATAAACATGCATTCAAATACAAGAATATTTAAAGGAACACATTGCATATTGATTATAAGCTTTGTATTTTAATTTAGAAAATGTAAAAATATAGAGATTTGAACATTTATTTATCATATTGCTATTAGAGTCCATTTACTTTGTAAATAACTTATTTTTAGTAAGTGATACAAATTTTTAACCCAATAGATAATTGCTCTCTTGAAGCTCTGGAATATCAACTTTGGTATATTTTGTGTATTTATTATTTTGATTATTATTAATTCTTAATTAAACCATTTTCGTCACAGACTATTTTATGCCGTATTTTCGACAAAACATATAGTTATTTTCATTTGTAAAAATTAGATCGTTCGTAAAAACAAGTACAAAAATATACTTTTACTCTTATTTATAGAAAAGTATAATTAAAAGTTTTTATGAATAACAAAAAGAAATATGTTGCACAAAAAAAGTACATTTAATCATTTTAAAATACATTCAGACGTTCGATTATTCTATAAAACCAACAAGAACAACTCCATCCATATTTTTAAATTTTTCCGTTATTCAAATTTTCCAACAGCCTTTTCCGCCGAAAACAACCCGCAAAGTGACTTAGAAAAAAAAGCCATATTCCTCCCGACAAAACAAAAATTTCCAAACAATCCAAAATGCAAATCACCTCTCCACAAAATCGTTTTTTGCATTCACTCCTCTCAGCCGCACACAATAACCCAGCACAGCCCCAGGCCCATTCAGCGCAAAAATCTCCATACACACTAAACCAGTCCTCCGCGTAAAATCCATCTGGCCCGCTTTGTCATATTTAAAGTCCCTCCCGCGAGCTAGAATCCAGGACTAGCCGTAAACGCGCGCGCAGGATACAAACAGTCCCCAGCTGTCGGGGGCAAGAAGCGACTCGTAAAACACAAGGCTCGATTGCCGGTTGGCTTTGTCACTTTCACGCGGCCCCCGCGCGCTATGATGGCAGGGCCGGAATTCCCTGTGAATCCGTAGCGTGCGATGACGCGGCGGTAGTCGGGGATTTAATTGAGGGGTGTTGGATGGGGCGGAAGTGTATGGCTGTCGTTTGGACTGTGCGTGTGGTTGCTGATGTTGGTGTGAGGGTTGAGAGTTTCTTTGATTGGGTACGTCTGGATTTTAGGTTTTTTAGATGGCTGTGTTCGCGATTTGGGATTGGTTTGGATTTATAAGTGTACAATTTGTGGGTTGATTTAATTGTGAAAATTATAAATACGGGAATATTGTGGAATTTCTATTTTAACACGTTTATTTTTAATATGAGTTACGTAAATTTCACGTATTTTCATTTACTGGGGAATTAAACTCAGCTAAATATATTTTACGTTGAATAAGTGTAAATTAAAGGCAAAAGCTATGTTTTATCGTATTTGTGTATTTAGCAACAAATTACACAAAATACATAACTTCGAGCTGAGCTTACATGTTTTGTTATTTTTCATTTAAGTAGTTATTTGAAAATTGTATTTTGATACTCTTAAGTGTAATGTGAAGTAGAAAAAAATCGGAATGTACTCGACTTTCTTTAATAAACAGGTCAAAGGGCTTTTAAAGAAGTACTAAATAAAATGCTACGAAAAGAAAAGCGAGCAATAAAGCTTCAGCATAGTCGATGTGCATTTAGCGCCAGATGCTACTGGACGGCAAGTTTACATTTTCCACTTTGTTAGTTTTCAATTTGCCCAGTGAAGTTATCAACAAAACGTTTCTTTTTACGACAGTTGTTTCGTAATACTGTAGAGTAAATCAATGAAATTCTGCATAAGATAATGTAAAGTGAGTATGATTGTAATCTGAAAAGTATTAGTGCTTCAATTATACAGTATAACAAAGTGGAAATAAATAAAAATAGTTATTATATTAAATGGCTTATAATGAATATTAAAATTATTATTATTTATTTTTTGTATAAACACAAGAACAATTTATTTATATTATTTTTAATATTATTAATAATTAATATTATCATTCAATAAAGAATTTTACACGTTTTTCTACTTTTTAAACATAAGTTCTATACAAATTCTGACCTGGAATTTTTCAAAAAAATTGTTGGAAAATTTCACTTTTAATGCATAATTTTGAGTAAAAACTAAAACTATTTAATATAAAAAAATCCAATTTTTTATAAAGCACATTCATTTTTCAAATAATTAATCTAGCGCGTAAAAGAATTAAAAGAAATCTCACTTGAATATTCTCAAATCTTCATAACAAATTTCTCAAAGATCTCAATTAGCTTTCATCTCAGTACACTCTTCACCTCGCGATGATAAATATTCATAAATTATAATTTCAAACCCCCAGCCACTCTCTAAAAATCTTCAAAAACCAAAGTCGGCACTCTCCGACACGCGTCATCCATTATGAAAGTGCACTTTCATCCATAATAATCTCACTTCCTTCTCATGCATAATTTCTATTTCCCCTTTACCCCAGCTTCTCGCGATATTAAGAAGGTGCTGTATAAGAGCGAAACAATTCCGATTCGATAAGTCGTTATCGCAGCCTGGCGCCCAAAGAGACTTTCAAAGGTGTATATATATAGGTGAGAGATAGAGAAAAGCTGCGGAAATATCCGCACCCGATGCGGTAGCTATATACACGCACACATGCGCGTTGGTATCTTTTCCGCGATGTTCTCTTCTATCTCTTCTGCGGTATATGCTCTTTTTTAATCTCCATGCCCCTTTTTCGTTATTTCTGAGCGGAATTTAGTCTTTCTAGTAAGGCTTACTTTAAGAGGTTTTAAAGTTAAACTTTCGACTTGGGTTATATGCTATTTTCTTTTTACATTACTGTTTTATATTTCATTTTGACAATCATCTAGAATTTTTTATGTTTTTTAAATCTTTATTTTTAAGTATAATATGAAATAGCTGTAACTGTTAGTTTTTAAGAATTTTTTATTAAAGCAAAAATACTTGAATTTAAAAAGGCATTATATTTTACAAAAAATGTTTTATTAATACTTTAATGAAAGATTATCAGAGATTCGTGCATTAGACAAAAATCGATTCCTGTCTAGTGGAACAGATGGTCTTCTTTAATACTATTAGAAGAATCAAGTTAAGAATTACTTGTACTAATTTTCGTTATTTTTTATATTGCAAATTCAAATTAATTCACGAAAAAAAATGATTACTAAATAAATTTATATTAAAAATCTTGTTATTATAAAATTATTCAATTTGACTTAATTTTTATTTTTAAAAATTAATTTAAATCTTCTAAATACTATCACAATATTTCCATAATACTTTCCCTAGTATTAACCTACTCTCTAATCCAACAATCCTCCTATACATATATGTAATATCAATTCATAATATTTAGTTTAAATATAAGCTTAATACTATACACGCTCTACACTCCTCAGCTCCACTTTACTTTAACTCCATACTCTTAAAGCGGGTAATTTCATTTTCTTCAAATGTTCTTTTTACGCTCTCCCAGAGAATATCGTTTATTTTAACAGGTTACCACTTTCAGGGTCGATCGAATTTATGGCGATGGACATCCTCCTCCTTTGGCAACGTTCCCGAAGCATTGATGTATCGCTTGACCAAGGCCGGAACGTGTGTGTGCCAGCTCTCGGGTGTCCCTTTTCGCAGAGTTGACTTGTTGCTTATTGTACGATGATTTAACCATTCTTTATCAATTGCGAGTTTATGTAGCGAAAATTTTTCAAGATAAATTTTTGGGGTACTTTATTTTGAAAATTTTTGAAATTTCGCGGTGAAATATTAAGGATATTTTAGTTAATTAATTAAAGTGTAGTTAAGAGAAGAACGTTTTGTTACGAAGTGAATTGGAATTTTTAATTAAATTATGTAAATTTACATTTTGGTCTATTACTGCTAATTTTATTCAAATTTTATTATTAATCCTGTAAAATTGTTACTGCTTTAAGACGTGACATCATAATTCTAAATTCTCTTCAAGTAATTTACATATCGTTACCTAGTTTCTAAGTATCGTACTCTCACTGATGAACAGTTTTGCAAGAGGGAATAAATACATATCTTCATAAATATCATCAATTAAAACAATTTTTAAGATTTTATAAAATTTTTATTCTTTTTATTCTTTTTTCATCGATAAATTTTAATATGTATAAACAATTATCTGAAAAGTAAATATAATTATAATTTATGTTAAGATCGAAAAATAATAAAATTAGGAGGTATTTATTTTTTATTTTGGAATCAGTATAGATTATTATTCCTAGGTATCATTAGAAAATAAAAATATCTACGATTCGTTTGTATATATTTTTTTTTAATATGGCACATCTATTAGATTATTATTCTTTTATTTTTTATTTTATAAAGCTAATGCTTGTCATCAGAGTACCTACATAGGTTATTCATATATAAACAATAAACAGGTAGTAAAAAAGAACGATTATTAACATTATAATATAATTATAAAGCTAGTTTAATAACAAAGAAGTTGAATATCAATACTGTATTATTAACCGTTTTTAATATTTTTAATCTGTTTTTTGTTCTTTGACGCCTTTTGTGTTACCAGGTCAGGCCGTAAGTAAAGATAAAAACTGGTGTTACTGAAACTTTGGAAAAAAAGTAAGTAACTCTCTTTTATGTGAATTTTTTTTAATCCGCTCCATCAAATATGATATAGAAATGGAACTACAAGTCCATCAGTGTCACATTTATTATACATAAATATATTAGGCAACATAAAAGATGTGTCTAGCTTTCGTAATCGAATTTAGAGTCCAATGGTTTTTTTCTCTTATTCTCATTTGAACATTACCCATAATCTGACGCTACAGTTTTCATAATTGCTGTGAAAATAAATATTCTTTCAGAATAACAAGCGTGAATTGCTTTGTTATTATTCTCGTAAAGAAAACATTTTCTCTTTTGCCTTTTAATCCTTGTTTTTCAAAATATTCGTTAAAAATTAATTACGATTTTATTACGTATTACCTGCTGTGTCTTTGTACAGTTTACCCAAATTACATTTTTATTATTGCCTTGATGATTTTTATTAATATATGTCAAAATGTCAGATAATTTTTCACGTGATTAATTATCTGAAAATTTTCAGTAGATTATTCACCAAATAAATCTTTCAGGTTCTAATTATAACAAAAATTTTAAACACAAAATTAAACCCAAATTGCTATTTTCAAACTTGCTAATTTAACCGCAAAATTAATAATGCGAATATGTAAAGTACTATTCTGAGAATTTTCATATTTAAAACACATCTTTTACAATGAGGTTATATTATCTCCGGATCATGGATTTTCTTAGAATTGTGGAAGGAGTTTTCGAATATCAAATGATGGTAAAATATGTTGGTAGTTTGATTACATACTCTTATGCTCTCTATTCTTTAAGCAATTTATTTCGCCCCAATTAAGTTATACTAATTCTGTCATTATATAGTATGATAATAAACAATATATCTATTCTAATTATAAGATTAAATATTTTATAGAAGTAATTTCGATTATCTCCCAATAATGCAGAAGTTCTTGAAGCAGACGAAGTGCTAAAAAATAATTTGGAATAATGAGATAAGTCAATATAACTAAACTACAAGTTACGACTTGAATACAGGTAGGGTAATATAATAAAATATTGTTTATAGGGTTTCCAAGAATAGAAGGCTTTCGAAATAAAATTAAAAGCATCCTCCCCCATTTGGATCCAAATGACACGAACAGATGATTCATCAAAATCCACAATTCAATGACCGGAACCTCCTCTTATTGACGGTAGGGTGTCTGAGTTCCAAGTAAATAATTCCCCTGCATCCCAACCATTATCCTTATAAAATTAGAGCAGGTGTTGTATTCCGTGGAAATCGTACTCGGTGTTCCTATATCCATTAATGTCTCTCTTGAATTCTCAGAAACGGAAATGACATATAGCTTGTTACAATTTTATTTCCTTGTTATCTTAATTAGGATCAATACAAAATTACAATTCTAAGAAAATGTGGTAAAAGTCGATAAACTACATAAATTATTTTTTTAATTTTAACCTTCAAATTTTAAAACTATTTATTCTGAAAAAGTGATATAAATAATTATAGATTTTAAATAATTTTACAAAACCTTAAAAATGATTTCGTTTTCAAAAATTAAAAACTTTGTGGGCATATACTAATCATTCAAAATGGACATTTTCACGGAATAAGATCTGTACTTCTAAATCGGAGTAAAAAATAAGCTGCATAAAAAAAAATTGATTATTCTATTCTACCTAAATGATACTGAATGTAAATATAATTTGAACGTAAAAAGAAAATTATTAGTTAGTACATGGTTTCACCACTAGGCGGAGAGTTTTAACTCGCAAAACGTATATAAATGTTCAGATCTTATTACCTGACCCCTATATAACATCTGAGACATCTCATCAATACCAAGCTTAAGGTGGAGTTCTAAAATTGACAGCGTTGAACGGAGAAAATGGAAGCCAAGGTCACCCAAATTCCGACAGAAAAGTTTAATAATCCGACTTGCAAGAAGGACGTGGACGAGGACTCAAAATTAATTCGTCTTCAAAAAGCAGCTCACCTTATGGGAATCATTGCTAAAGACCTGCGTTTACCTAATCTTTCCGTATTTACTGCTATAGTATATATGCATCGATTTTTTTTCTATAAATCGCTGTCTGAATTTCAAGCGAATAAGATCGGCTTGGCCGCTCTTTGTCTCGCTTCCAAAGTCGAAGAATCAGCGCGTAATATTTTGGACATTGTAAAATGGACCTGCTTTCGTCTGTATCCTAACTCGAAACCAGATAAGAAGATATTGCAAGCTACAGTTGAAGAGATCGAGTTACTAGAAAACATCATGTTGCAAACGTTGGGCTTCGACTTTGTCATTGATCATCCGCACCAGTATATTATCACCTGGTACAACTCAGCTAAACCAAACAAGAAATTAGTTAATTTGGCTTACGAGATAGCTTCTATTATTTTGTATTTGACAGACATGTGCTTGAGATTCGATCCAGAAACTATTGCTTGCGCGAGCATTAGCCTTGCCAGCAAATGTATGTACGAGGAGATTCCAGGTAGGAGTGATGGCAAACCATGGTTTTTTTCTATAGATGATACTGCGACACCAGAGTTGATAGACGAGCTTATTGATGAATCATTGACTGCTATTGCAAAAAGCCCGCAAAAACTGAAGGGACGCATTGAAAAATTAATTGCAGATCTTCCTATTGGCGTTAAAATTATAACACGTTTGGAGGAATGTAGAGACCAGTTGAAGACGTCTGAAGTTGAATTACAAACACAGGGCAATGATAAGATGGGTATGAAAAGAAAAAGATCAGAAGAATATAAGATTGAAATATCAATGGACAATGGAAATAACAACGTTGAGATCGTAGTAAAAAAGGCTAAGTTTGAGCTCATTAACGAGTGCATTTCCACGTGAGAATGTTGCTCATCTTAGTACAGGACAAGTCGAGTCTTTCGATGCTTATAATTTGTATATTAATTCATGTAAAATTAAATGTTTTTATAATAAAATACTGAAAAATATAAGTAAGGGTAATTTATTTTTTCTTCTCTGTTCCTTGTTAAAGAAGAACTAAAAAAATAAACCCGTACATCAAACCACCTCCGTAATAAACCCGTAAATTAACAGACTTGTCAAAAATACGCCACCACGCAGTAGTTCACTGGTCAGCGGCTCATATAAGATAAATCATAAATCAAGCCTTTACTCAGAACCTCTAAAGCTCGGCGCGCTTTAGTACTTACTTAGAGAGCATAAAGGACAAGGCGCTAGGTGGGCGGAGTTACAAAATTTCGGATGTATATGTAGGTGTGTAAGGATCGAGAGGAGAAAAAAGAGGCTCCGCGGCCTCATTTATCATTTAGCTGTCCCACTCTGCAAGTCATCTCAATCATCCGCTTTGCGAGTCCCGCGCGCGATGTTCAAAAGGCGTCGACGCGAAAAGGCGCGTTCGACCGAATTAGTTATTTATCAGGGAATCTAATAGGCATTACGTTGCTGAAAATTTGAGTGTATTTTGATGCGTGATACGAGGGAATTCGTCTGTATGAATAATTTTTGGTATTTCCGAGATTTTTATTCGGAATTATGTTTTTAATGTGAAAATAGTTTGGCGATTTTCATCGGTTAATGGTAAAGAATATTAGTTTATTAATGCGTTCGGAGCTTTTACTTTAGTGTATAAAGTAATTTTATTTTTTATTTAATTTTAAAACTGCGGTTAAGGTACCATAGTTATAAAATATGTCGTTTACAGTAAATTAAATGGTAAATTTTTTAACAATAAAACAAATTTTTTTTAGATTTAAAGGCTTACTTATAAATTACTTACATAAACATTTTATTTGCATTTAAGAATATTTTAAGTATTTTATTTATTCTCTTTTTGTTTTTCTAATGTATTTGTTTCCAGCTATTTCCAACAAGCTCTAAATTTTTATGTCATAATTTTTATTTTATGCCCTTATTAAACCTTTTGACAATACTTCATTAATTTTAATATTGAATTATGGTGAATAATTAGTTTATCAGAAAAATAGATCAGTTTAAAGCATTCCTTTGTCAAAATGTCTAATGAACGAATCTGACGCTCTCTCTCTCTCTCTCTCTCTCTCTCGTATTCTTTCTTTGTTTCTTATTACATATTTACGTTTAATCATCTTTCTGACCATACTACTGTACGTTTTCATGCCAAGCCTTTGTACTCATTTATGTACCTGTCTCATTATCTTGCTTAAGCCCTGCGAGAATCTCTTTGTTTCCTCTAGTTATTGTAATACTTAGTGATTAATAATATTTTACGTTTTAAATTTATCCTTATTCTATGTAATTGAAATTATATATTTAAAATAAAGTAAGCTATATCATTTATATTTCAGTATTTTAAATTCATTTACTTTATTTAATTTATAGTCTCATTTCATTTGCAATGAAACTTCCATCTATTTTGCATATTAAAAATAAGTGCATATTTCTATAACTATAAGATACAAATAAAACTTATTCATCCATACAACAGCAAATAATACGTAGCACTAAATGTAACGGAAGGGTTACATTACCCGCTGAATAACACATGCTAACTAAATGCTACATAATCTATTTCACTGAAAATTTAGCCTTTCGTGCTATACTCACGTCCTTATCACAGTCTACATCACTGCCTCGCATTTTCCTAACTTGCACGTGTTCATGAAAGTTCGCGCTCGAGGGGAGTCACGTCAAAATGCCTAGCAAATGAATCAGCTTGACTCCCTTCCTCTTTCTGTATTCCCTCTTTGTTAGATACATCCTTCTTCATTTAAGGGCACGAAGCACACTGCGTGCGCAATCTGGCCGATTTTAGACCGTTGAAAATGCATTTATTAACGATATCTGTCATTATTATATGGTCTGTAAAATGATTGATTTTTGTCATTCGATGTATTATTTTAGAAAAATTCTTTTAGTTTTTATATACATAGTTTATCCGTATTTTGTAACATATTGATTTCTAATATTGATAAAAACATTTTATGTAAATAAAAAACTGTTTTGATGTATGATGGTATTTTCTCTGCTATTATTGCAGTTTTTATTTAAAAAATAGACAATAATAAAATACATACTATGCTACATGATAAATGTAATACATCCAATGTTATTATTTATTATAATCTCAAATAAATTTTAAAACACGCTCTATTCAGCTCTCTATTCAATTTTTTCATAAAACAGAATCGCATTTTATATAAAAAGTAGAAACACTCTCTTCCCCTTGCTTGAATTATTTATAAACTTTTAAAGTGAAGTAATACAAAAAAAAAAGAAAAAAGAAAAATTTGTAATTAACATAGAGTAAATTATTAAATTCTAATATTTTATTGACAAGCTTTTAATTCAATTTAAAAATTAAATGAATGATTAAAATTGATCTAACTTTTTAAATCTCAACCTCATCTAGTACATTTTAATATCGCATTTTGTTTTTATATGTCTTTTTATTTATTCGTAATTAAATAAAGCCTATAATATATATATAAAGTTAATAATAATTAATATAATAATTTCTCGAATACCTCATTTCCATTTGAAATCCAAACGGTATATTTGTATTGCGAAAGTGGATCTTGAAAAAATAAAATAAACTTTTTCATTACAATCTAGAAGGACTGAAATTGACAGTTAGAGCAGGCGCTTTAAAGTAGAGTAAGGATTGTACTCTCAAGAGACACAATGAGAGTTACGACCAAGGCTAAAAGGACCTATTGTGGATCGAATTTCGTCCTCCTTTAGTGTCGATTGAAAATACGGCCGGAGAAAAATATTGCAATGCTAAGCAGTGCTAAACTTTGGAAATACAGGACCGGATTATCTCCCTCTGATTAAATAACGTATTAGCTTTCTAACTTTACAAAAATACAGAGACACGTTTTTCAAATCAGAAATAATTTTAAACTAATTTAAAACTTCATAAAAGTACAACTTCACCCAAGCTACTCTCCCTAACGCGAACAACGACCGAACCTCAAAAATTTAACAGGATAGACCCAAACAAAAACGAGCCTGTCTAAACAACGGCTCGCAAATTCGGCGGCGGGTTATTTAATTTCAAAGTCTCGAGTGCCCCTCGCGACTCGGCGCAAGTTTGCGCTCGCTTTTTTTTTTTAAAAACGCTTAAGAAATAAGACTTCTTTAACCGCGCACTTCGCGCTTCCTTTTTTCCTCCCAATTAAACATGACTGGTCTCATCCGCCTCGCTAATTACGCGGATCTACACACGTGCGCGCTATAATACACGCGTGGGATCCGGCTTGCACAAAAGCGCAACGTGGCTGCTCTGCGCGTACTTGGCCGTTTCCTTGTGTGAGTGGGTATGATGATGTTTTGAGGGGATAAATAGGTAATGTGTAGATGTTGGGGGTTTATGAAATGTTTACTTATTGTAAAACGGAGTTTGTTTAGGACTGGGATTAAACTCGGAAAAAAGATTGCACTGATTGTGGTTTTGTATTTGAAGCATTGCAAGAAAATTTTATATAGATTTCTTAAGATACTAATAAATTCAGCAGGTTTATTTTATAGATTTTGATTAATATTCAAATCCTTGACACGAAATAGACTAGATTCCCAGAAATTCCGATAGTCGCCGAAATATTTCTGCGATAACAGTTACGCGTGCGCGCAATAACTACGTTACATACACGTCGATTCATGCATTCCAGAACTCGTGTACAAACTGCACGCATCATGTATTCTCACTATACTATACACACAGCGCGCTTGTACATATACACGCAAGCTCACACATGTACACAACAAGCGCACACAGGGCAAAACATCTGCATTGGACCAAAGCGAACAAAAAGGAGCTATACAAAAAGCATAGACGAATCCGGCGAATTGAATTTTTCGCATAACCCAGCCGCTCGCGCGCCAAATAAAAATCCATTAATCGAAAATTCGAAAACTTCCCTCGCACGCTCGCTTGCCCACCCCTTTCACATACGTTCCTTATTATCCCCCCGACATCCAGCTCTCCAACTCGCAAGTTTCTCCTTAACTCTCTCCCTCTCTCTCTCTCAGGTGAGCGCTATACATACCCGCAGCCAACGTCGCCTATATATCCCTACTACACGAGTGCGCAAATGCGATTTTCTGGCTCCTCTCTGGGAGGGGGTGGCTGGCTGGCTGGCGCGCGGCTCTTTCGCAGCGGCAGTCGGCTTCTGGCAGTCCGGCCCGAAGGATGTCGCGCGTGACCCGCCCACTGCTTTACTCTACTCGGCAGCACGCGAGCGCCGGTGCGGCTGACCTGTTCGGCACTCGTACCACTTGCCTGCGCTGAGCTCGTTAGCTCGCGACGCTCTTCTAACTCTCGCGTGCTCGGTGTTTTTTTTTATTTTTTCCTTCAGCTCGTTATCGTTGGGGACAGTGCGCGAAATTGCAGCGGGCTTGATTGAGGCTAGGAGCTGGACAAAGGAGAAAGTTGAAGGGGGAAAGATGAGGGGGCATGTGGTGCTGCCGGTCCTCGTCGTGTGTCTGCTCGGTTGCGTCGGCAGGATACTGTCAGGTGAGTTTTTACTTTCTTTTCTGGGGAGGATGGCTTTTTTGCCGGTTTGAGGGAGGTGGTTGGGGAAGCGAGGAGAGCTCGTGTGAGCGATCGAAGGAGCGCGCGGTGCAGTTGTTTTGATGGAGAGTTGCCGCAGTCTACCCTCGAGGTTTCGAACGCGAGGTACTTCGGGGAGTTGCTGCTTGACTTTTGAGGGATATGGCGGAGATTCGACTTGATTTTTGTTAAGTCGGATTTGGGGAGAGTTGGAAGTTTTGGGGGTAGGAGATGGAGGGTAGAGTTTTTATTTTCGTTGATTTAGGGCGATGGTTTCGATAAAAATAAATGTTATTTAGTTTTAAAAATATTCAAATTACTCTCTAAATTTGAAACAATGGGAATTGCACTATTTACTATTTACTGGAACTAGCAATCTTAACTAACAAATAGTTAAATATTTACTATTTTATCGTGAATTTTCATTATTTGTTAGTTGAGATTGCTCCAATAATTTCACTAATAGTAGAATTCCCACTATTTAAAATTTAGAAAGTATTTAATTTATAATACCACGTTCTTTTTAAAAACTATGGAATTTTAATATGATTTTAAAGATTTTTAAATAAGTTAAATATACGCAATTTAGAATAAATGTTTGAAATTCTTTTTCCTGAATTAAAATTAAATATTTACAGTGAGTTTGTATAATATCTTTACATAAATAACATAAATTCTAACACCCTTCTACTGTGGAACAAGTCGAAACAGATTTATGACAAGCTTTGAAATACGATGCTTACTTAGGAAGTTGCCGAGCTTCACTGAAAATCCTCACATAAGTAATACAAGTCAATGTATAGTCATGCTCCTATAATTTCCTTACCGCAGTTTTGAAAAGAGCCCATAAATTAACGCTAGTCTTTTTCTTTACTTATAATTTTCTTTTATTTATAAATAAAAATATTTATAAAACAAACTGTATCAAACAAAACTGAATAAAGAATCAGCAGATTATATTTCTATTAAAAATCCGCATACATGAAAACTCAATTTAATCCAACCTAATGAAAAAATACGACACCAAAGTAAACACCGCCGACCATAAATCCAGCCAGTGACATTTCGTCGCTATTTTTCGTCATTATACCCGCGCAAAAAACCATCTCCGTTCAGCAGTCGATTCATTTTTCTCCTCGCGGCAAAAAGCCGATAGTAAAGGTAACAGTCGATTATAAATGATTCAAGGTGCGCGCGAGAGGCCGGGATAGAGCGCGAGAAATAAAAGTAAACTGATCTTGTTAAAAGCGCGCGCGCTCGGGCATCGATCGACGTCTCAATTTCACCCGGGACCAATTAGATCGCTGCGAGCCTTTTGGCCCGATAGAGGCTAAATCTTCTCCCTCTATTTTGCCGTGTTTCGGTCAGGGCCTATGCAACGATGATAAATCATTCGAATTACCGATAAATTTTATTTTCGCGCCCCAGCGAGCTATGCGCGAATTATCGCTGATATAATTGCGTTGAGCCGATAGCGATGCCAGTGATATGATTATGGCGCACTGCCGTCCTTTTGTGCAGTTTGATTTGTTTGCCAGAGTAATGAGACAGGGAGAAGAGATTATTGGCGTTTTTTATGCCTTGTTAGACTTGATTAAGTTATTATTAGCGAGATAAACTTTTGTTTAAAATAATTACTCGAATAAAAGTTTGTTTTGCAAATTAAGACTCTGATTTATTCATTTAATCTAATAATGGCATTATATTGAGATCAGATATTAAGTGAAGGAAGAATATACAAGCGAAGCAATGTAACGTATGTATAAAATATAAAACTAGAGCACATTGAATCCGGAACGTATATAATTTATTGAAACACGAATAAAATGGCAGTGATTGGCATATTTATAGCCGGCAGCCGGCCATTCATCAGCAGCCGCTCACGGACGTCTTACTTCAAACGCGCGCGTGTTTTAGTATTTCGCCGCTGTATTTTCAAGAGAAATCCTTTATAGCGTGCCGCTCGCCTAATGTATCGCAGTTAAATAAATTTTAATCTTTCATGAAGGGATCGATCAGCGCTGTATAGACCATAGTTCAATGCGATCGGGCGTATGTGGCTTTCAGCCATTGAATTTTCAACAATGTTGCGTTAATAATGGACATTTTACTGGCCATTTCGGGAGAGTGATATTATGGTCTCGTTTGATTTTGCGTGGGTAAGTTAATATTCGCAATTATCGTCGTTTTGTATACATTGTGGAGTTTAATAAGTGTATGTTTGCGGAATAATTTATTTGATTTTTGAAGTTGAACAAACGTTATATAAAATACCGCAACGTTCTGCTGGCTCGCCAATAAATCTGAAGCTCCAAATATATCTTTTATTTACAATGTTCCGGCAGCGTAAGCAATTGCTATTAGTTCCGTCCGCTCTGCAACAATAGCAATCGTAGCAAAATGAGCTAAACGATAGAGCAAACGTTTGCCTTTCTTTTCTTTTAATTTAAAGTATATATACGCACAGGGAAGGGAAGTTTTATAATAAAAATTCGCTGCGTAAGAGACGAGTATTTTAATTTATTTATTCCAAATATATTGTTCATTTCGTGAGTAAATTCACTACTGTTTCGCGAAACTCTGCGTCCTGTAACTAACAAAATGATGTTTATTGACGCGCTAACTTTTAATTGCACGACGCCGAATAAAAAAGTTCTCCCGCGGCAGGTAAATAGAACTTTGTTTAGCCGAGCATAACAGTATCCTAAAGTTGTATGGTTAACGAGTGATTGAGCATACGGAAAAACAATTACATATGCATTTTATGCTTGGGCTCCTCGGATTGTTAAAAGTTGATCTTTTGTTTTAATTTAACAATGCATCAATGCTTTCAATTGAGGGCGACACAGTTTTGTTTTGTGTATTTTGATTATGTTTATAATTACTTTAATGTTTTAAAAAAAAAATTAATCTTTTTTGAACATATATAGAATACAATATGATTTTTGGATTTAGTTTTTTTTTAACCTTTTTCAGGTCAGTGATTTCAATTTTAAAGTAAAAATGTTCAAATTCAATGGAGCGAACCGAGTTCTTATAGCATGAAAAGTAAAAGTCTTTATCAATATTTTTGCACATATGAGAGATCAAGAAAAATATGCTTTATACGTTATTCATTCATTATTTAGATTAAAATTTATATTTATAATTATTTTCTAAATATGAAAGTCAACTCTCTTGAATATACAAGATATATTTCAAACTACTAAACAATATAAGTGTATGCATAAAATAAATGCATTTATTAAAAATAAAATGTATTTCCAAAAAAAAAAAATTATATTTATAATCTATGAGATATTGCTATTAAAATTCGTTTTCAATCTAATTAATTTATATTAGTTTTTTAAATTCTAACTGCTAGTGCATCGAATCT